>CATKHJ010327526.1:0-12072 GCA_949750685.1 Vernicia montana
ACATAATTAATAATTAATAATTTTAAGGGATGTTATATTTTATATAATGAATAATTAACGTATATAAAATAATTAAATGAAATTTATAAATAATTAACATATATAATATAATGAATATAAGTGTATAATATATATCATAAAATAATATTATTATATTTATTATGAATAAAATAAAATAAAACATTAATTATTTGTATTATTAATTATGAAAATTTAGATATAAATATGTGGAAGATAAAAATTAATTAGAATTATCAATCCAAATTGTATTTTAGAATTATGTTTTATTTATTAGCTATATATATTTTTAAATCCATAAATATATTTTAATAAGTATATGATAATTATTTTTAATTAGTATTATATTTAGTAATTATATGTGTTAACGATAATTTAATTTTATTATTGTTATGTTTTAATTATTTACAATATTTTATGACTTTACGTAAAATTTAAGATCATTATTTTAATTAGTATTATATTTAGTAATTATATGTGTTAATGATAATTTAATTTTATTATTGTTATGTTTTAATTATTTACAATATTTTATGACTTTACGTAAAATTTAAAATAATTATTTTTAATCAGTATTATATTTAGTAATTATACACCCAGTTGTTGTATGAATCATCCCAATCCCCGTAAATACTAGTGATTGTTTTTTTACTTTCCTGTCCACACTTTCTTATAACTTGCTTGGATACCAAATCAATCACGTAAATTTTCCATTAACGTCCTCACTTTTATACCAGGTTGCTCTTCCAACATACTTGCAATGTATCTTGATATTAAAAATAAGTCACAATTTCTATGATCTTGTGTTTATGCAAGAACACTACACGTGTGAGGACCGTTATATCTGGTGATCTCCCAAAAAAATCTGAACTTCTTTGCAGTAACATGCAATTTCCATTCGCAATCACTTCGGTTATTGCAAATTAGTACGATTGTATTTTCTTTCGTATCTAAACTGAGAAATTGATGACGCAGGCTCATTGAATATATTTTTGCAGCTGTTTTCATAGCATCCCTTAATTCAAACACCATACTTGTACATAACTCCTTCAAAGGATTCCACAAAACACTGTTACTACTTGTTTGTTGTTGATCCACTGAAGTTGGAACAATACTTCTAGTCATATAAGAAGAATTCATTGTTCCATAAACATTCTCCGCTCTTTGCAAACTATTCTCCACTCAATTATGCAAAGTCATCCAATCATTTTCATCATCTTTATTACTATAATCATCATCTTCTTACTCATCATCTCCACTTTCAATATCATCAATATAATCGTCTTCTTTCTTCTCATCATCTTCATTTTTCTCTTCAAAAGCTTCATCTTCCTCCTCCACATCTTGATTCTCAGTTATTTCTTCATCGATATCTCTTACAACATCATTATCATCCATCTCGTTGCTGTAATCTTCTCTACCATGACTAGACCCACCTATCTCAAAATTAGGGCGAGTTGATGGTTCTGCTTCTCCATGTAATTGTACATTGGATTTACCCTCATTCTATTCAACAAACACCTCCACACTTACAAGCCTGAAAATTAACTAGTAATCTCTAACATCTTTGTCACATCAGTATCTTGCCAAACATCCATTATTATAAACAACAAACCTCTACCATGACTACAAATTGGAGGTTTATATATGATTTTTGTGATAATTGCATCTTGATTAAGTGCCAACATAGTTTTTATCTTATATAATAGGACTATCATATTTAACTGTTCATCAAGGCTAACCATTTTCGAATATCCATTTGCATAACACGCACCGATTTGAGTATAAATAATATTTTCGCCTAAGTAAATGTGTAGAAACGAAACAGTTATCATTGTCTTAGCAATCAGGTCTCACTGCATATTTTGTTTTACAATTAATCAAATTCCAAAATAAGAATTTACATATAGCAATTTCCAAAGGAACATCATAATTAAAATATAACATGTGTCTTTATTCCATTACTATTGTCAAGGATATATGAATTATTTTTTGGGTGAAATACTATTAGTTATTATTCATATTATTTTTTTATTCTTGTTATTTTCATTATTATTGTCAAGGATATATGAATTGTTTTAAACATGTTATTAATTATTATTTATAAAGTAGAGTTTTGAATTTAGGGTTTTAGGAGTTTTTATGCAAATTACCTTTATCAAATACGCCATTTGATATGAAAAAAGCAGCTAAGAATGATATCACTTATTTGAGGGTATTAAAATTTTATGGATTGTGATTCTTCATTTTCTTTGTTTCTATATTATATTTTGGAGGGGATCAAGAAGTACATGTCTATGTCAGTGAATTTATATGTGTTATTGCATATGCATGTATAAAATAATATGTTTCATCTGAATATGTAATCTTTACATTTCTAAGTCAAGCTTTTAATATAATAAATTTAATGTCAAATTAATAAATAAAAAATGCAATGGAAATGGGAAGGTTAGGAACAGACACAAACATACCTTGTATGAGTGTACAAGTATATATATATATATATATATATATATATATATATATATATATATATATATATATATATATATATATATAATCTAGGAAGTAAAATTCACTAATGTTAAAAGTTCATTTTTAAATGTAATATTTTTTTTTTCATATCGTGTTTTATGATTTTATAAATAATATATAAAAACATAATTTAATTGGCTTTATTATTGCTATATCGTTATTACTATTTTCATTATGCTTCTTATCTTATATATTTAACATTTCATCTTTTTTTTTTTTTTTGGTTATAATAACAAATAATAACAACTATTTTAATAATAACATTTTAACATAATAAAAACAACCATTTTAATATAATAATGACAAATAATAATTTCAATTTAACCTAACTAACAATTAATAACATAAAATAAATACAAATAATAAATAATAAAATATCTATATGAACTAATAAAGTAGGCATTAAACACATACAAATTATTATACAAATTACATTAAACTATTACCAACATACTAAAAATTAAAAATTATTAACATACTAAACTAAATATTACTGACATACTAATAAAATTCATTAAAAATTTTACCTTAATTATGTAGTTGAACACCTCCAACAAAATTAGTTCACAAATCTTTGCAAATCTTTGCAACCACAATATTTTTTATCTCATGAAAATAAAATATGAAATAAATAAATATATATATAATATTGGCAAACTACATTATTAATGGGCCAATTAACAAATTACTAACAATTATGTCATAATAATAACTAACTAAATAATAACATACAAATTATTATTTAAATAAAATACAAATATTAACTACAAATAATAACAATTATTTTAATAATAAAATTTTAACATAATAACAACAACCATTTTAATATTCTATAAAAAAAAACAACCATTTTAATATAATAATAACATTTTAACCTAACTAACCATTAATAACATAAAAAAAAAATAACATACAAATAATAAATAATAAAATATCTACATGAACTAAAAACACATGAATTAAAAACATACAAATTATTATACAAATTACACTAAACTATTACTAACATACTAAAAATTAAAAACTATTAACATACTAAACTAAATACAACTGACATACTAATGAAACTCATTAGAAAATTTACCTTAATTATATAGTTGCCTACCTCCAATAAAATTAGTTCACAAATTTTTGCAACCACAATATTTTTGTACCTCTTGAAAATAAAATATGAAATAAATAAATAATTATTAGCAAATTATGTCATAATAATAACTAACTAAATAATAACATACAAATTATTATTTAAATAAAATATTAACAAAATATGTAATAACTACATAAAAAAATAAGCAAACTATATTATTATCCAAAAATAATAATAATAATAATATATACTCTTATCATTTTCCACTCGTTATTATTATTTAGTATATTACTAGATATAAACTCGCGCGTTGCAGCGGGATTATTCATCTTATTGATTATAAATTCATATATTATAATAATAAATCAAACTATGATTTCAAGATGCTATATATTGAAATTGAAAATATTTTAGACAATTGTATGACAAAAATAACTCATATCATTTTGCTCTATTATAAATAATTATATGAGAAATACTAAATAGATTTTTCAATAGATATTAAGAAACCCATATTGAAATATTACTCGGGGAAAATAAAATAAATATGGAGAAAAAAAAAACCTCTTCACAATCTACCGAATTCCAATAAGATATTAAGTGTTTTTTTTTTCATGAGACTCGGATCCACTTGTTACAAATCAAAAAGAGCGCAAGTCAATGAACATTGAAAATAACATTATTTTTTATTTGAAATACAGTTAAGTGTGAAAAATAGTACCTTGTCTCAAAATATATCTTGGATATTATCAAATTGTAGGAGTAAGATTTAAATTATATCCTAATTCTACTTTCAACATTAAATTGTGAAACACTTTCTTGAAAACTACATTCTTTGTAGTATTATATGTCTGACCATCCTTGTCACAAATTAGGATTTTCAATCCACTTTTCTTTTTAACCCTTGATACTGCTACATAAAATTGGTCATGGCTAAAAACTGGACGTGGAAGATACAGTCCAACATGTGAGAGAGATTGCCTCTAGCTTTTATTAATTGTCATGGAAAAGCAAACAACCAATGGAAATTATTTTCATTTGAATTTAAAAGGTAATCTAAGGTTTGATCATGTTATGACCAAGCGAGGTATGAAAATTTTATGTCCGAAATTGCTTCTTAAAATTACTTTTGCTTCATCACCTGGCCATAAAGACATCACATATTTGTTCACCTTATTTACAACATCAAGTGTAGGAGCAAGGATGACTTGGTCTTGCAAATAATTGTCTTCGTTAAATTTCTCCAATAAATCTGGATATGTGCTATCAACAATTGTTGCAAGGGGATTGATCGGATCTTTGATAAGGATATCATCAGGAATTTCTACAACTGCTTCACCATCATTAGCTCCGCCAATAGTGCCATCTCCAACTTTCAATATCCAATCGGAAAATTCTCTCGACTCTTCTATATCAGAATTTGAATTCTCATACTGAAGTCTCATATTCTTTGTTAAAGTCAGAACCTTGCAAAAACTCCACAAATAGGAAGAATTCAAAGTAGTCAACACAATATCTTGTCTACTGGCCTTAGGAATAACGGGTAATATTTGCCTAAAATCTCCACCAAATATAATTATTTTACCTCCAAATAGTTGATCCATACAGTTCGACTTGTTAAACCTGAGGACATCAAAGCTTCAAAATAATGTTTATGTACCATCGGAGCTTCATCCCATAATAAGTCGAGTTTTCTTAAGCAACTCAACTAATTGACTTTCCTGTTTAATGTTGCAGGTCAAATCCTCAGTAACAATTAATGGAATACCAAATCTTGAATGAGTTGTTCTACCTCCGGGAATAAGAAGAGAAGCTATTCCACTTGATGCAATAGTTAGTACTATTTCACCATTTAACCGTAGTGCAGAAGACAAAGTTTTCTATATAAAAGTTTTCCTAGTACCCCCATATCCATAAACAAAGAAAACACCTCCTTCATCATTTAAGACAGTATTCATGGTGGTTTCATAAATGTTTCTCTGCCTGCTATTTAAACTGAAAAGTAGTGTTTTATGCTCCTTTGCCAAGTTTACCCTATCATAACAAAGCTCATCTTGAATAAATCTATTTTGTCCTTCTGAAATAAGTATTGAATCTAGAAAAGGCAATTTAGGGTAATCTTGCAAACTTTTTCCATTGCTTTGCAATAGCTTTTCAATTTCAGCAAGAGTATAACTCTTCAATTGGTCATCACTCATTTCCAAATATGATCATAAAGAAAAAAAAATATAAAGTATAAATAATTTCAAGTTGAAAGTTATAGAGATAATTAGAAAATTGATAATAGGAAAAAATGGCTAGAGAATAATTGATATCAAATAAAGAACAGATTCAAATACTAAATCCCAATTGGTATAATTCATTATTTAAACACATAAGTAATTGTAATAAAACTAACAGGTTGAATGAGCTATATTATAAAGCAGCCTAAAAAATTAATTTATAAAATGAAATTTGGTTCAAGTTATGATGTAATTTGCTCTTAATAATAACAATATTTGTTTTTACTTGTTAACAAAAATTACAAATATATTTTGCATGAAAGATTTTACAGTTCTTTTGGATTAATATTCTTAGTTTGGGTTAACAAACAATCAATAGTTATAAGTGGTTTTTTTTTTTTTTTTTTTTTAACTCATATAAATAGCAAACATCAATAATTAATATGAAAATAAAAGTTAATAATTTGCAAAATGTGTTATGTATCTGAAGATTGATAACATGAAAGTAACAGTTTAATCCACCTGTTAAACAGTATAATGGTAGGAAAAGATTCAAATTATTGAGTAAAGATATATCAAAAAGATTCAAATTGTTTCTTGAATAAAGATGTGAAAAGATAAAAATTAATCCCTTCTTCTTCATAAACTAATTTTCCTTCAATTTGTCACAAAAAAATAAAAAACTTTGAAATATTTCTCCAACACAATTGAATTACTTAATATCTAAAATTGACTTAATATATAACACTAAGACTAAAATATTATGTGTAAGTTGACAAAATTAGAATTATAATTTATTTTCACTTTCAAAAGAATTGACTTAATATATAATGATTTAGAAAATTATTTTAATTTAAAGAGTTTTAATTTTGAAAAATTAATTAAGATAATGATTTAGAAATTTGTTTAATTTAATATATTTATTTTTATATGAAGATAATGATTTAGAAAATTGTTTTAATTTAATGAGTTTTAATTTTGAAAAATTAATTAAGATAATGATTTAGAAATTTATTTAATTTAATTTGATTAAGATAATATATATATAATTTTTGTATGAAGATAATGATTTAAAAATTTGTTTAATTTAATACATTTATTTTATTAGGTTTTGACACGTGTCAGTCTAATAGTTCAGTGTCAATTGTTTTAGTATATAGTAATAGATATGTTTGTTTATAGGAGAGTTTTTGCCGGATTTTCGGTAGAATCCTTAGATTAATTTAGTGAAGTAATTCCATATTGATTAGTTAGGACAATATTTGTATTTAATTATTACATTTGATATTTATGGAGATGTTAATGTTGATATATTAATATTTGCGAGATATTTATTATAATGGTTTTATTCACTATCATCCTTTTATTTATATATGCAATTATTATTATGCTTTTATTCACGATCATCTGATTATTTATATTTGTTATTTACCATATACATGGTGAGTAGAAAACGAGACACCAATAAGCGAAAAACGGAAACGGTTAGGATGATAGTGGGTCTACATAGTCACGTGCACCACCGCCACCTACTCCTACGACTTCACAGTCACTTGCACTAGCTCCACTTGCTCTTACGACTTCACAGTCAATAGCACCACCTCCTACTCCTACGACGACACAGTCACCAGCACCACCTACACCTTCTCCTACGACGACACAGTCACAGGCACCGACACCA
The DNA here is from genome assembly GCA_949750685.1 of Vernicia montana. Classification (NCBI taxonomy): domain Eukaryota; kingdom Viridiplantae; phylum Streptophyta; class Magnoliopsida; order Malpighiales; family Euphorbiaceae; genus Vernicia; species Vernicia montana. The sequence continues at coordinate 7,544 of CATKHJ010327526.1, forward strand.
TCACCATCACCGGCACCTTCTCCATTTGTGTTGGATTTTTATTATTGTACTGTACTTGGTTTATTATTAATATTTGTATGAACTTTTTATGTTATTAGGATATTTTGTATAATTAGTGCTATTTTTTAGCATTATATATTATATATTACTGTTTTTATTATTAATCATTTTTTAGTTTAAAATTGGAATAAAATAGTTAAAATCTATTTTTTTAAAAAAAAAATTCACAGTTTACCGATGAATTACCGACTATTTTCATATTACCAACGAATTACCGACTATTTTCTTATTACCGACAAATTACCGACTGTCATCTCTTTACAGACAAATTACCGACAGATTATCAAGTGATTTTTTTTCTTTGCCTTTCTAATATTTACCGACAAAAAAATAGTCGGTAGATTTACCTACAATTTACCGACCAAAAAATTAGTAGGTAAATTGTTTTCCGAACAAAAGTTTTCCTATTTACCGACAACAAGAAAACAACTTACCGACTAAAATTTTATCGGTAATTACTGACTATTTTTCATTTTGTCGGTAAATTGTGCACCGACAATAGTATAATCAACAATTTACGATAGTCAGTAATTTGTTGGTAAACAAAATTACTGACGAAATTTTTGTGTTTCCCGACTAAAATTTTAGTCGGTAAATTGGTTTTTTTTTTTTTTTTTTTTTTTTTTGTAGTGTAGGGCACGGAGAGCCCGTAGTCAGCCTAACCTGTCAAAGTAATCAGAGAATCTACAAAAGTCTGACTGCAAAGATCAATACTTAAGGGCTATGGGCCCACCTGACAATAGAACATGTGTACAACATCATAATAAAGCTATTCATGCCACATCTCAATAATATCATCCTCAACATCATGTTTTTGTTTGGCTGAGAATCTCATCATACCATGATATAGATAGTAAAAAAATAAATCAGAAGTATTAATAAGATACAAGTTCAATCTACTGTAATTGTAGAATATAGAGTTTATAACAAAATACATAATATTTAATTAAGATAAATTCCACTGCCGGAGAAAATGGCAGGGAAACTCAACAATAATAATAACTTCTAAGCTCATCCTGCAACTTGAAAAAATAGGGAGACAGGAGTGAGCGCCTCAACTCAGTGAATAATACTAACAAATATACAAACATGGTGCTCTATAACCAGTTTATAAGTAATGGCCATGCATCATGCCATACAGACAAATAATCACATAATCATACAAGGATGAGAGTCAGTCCACAAGAACCACACTAAATCTCAATTTGGGGAGTCGATCCCCCTATCTGGCTCTCTGAATCCAAATATTGTCCCTTAAAATCCAATACATAGGGTCCTAGTTGTCCATGGTCTCAGCCACGCAGCGCCAACCCGATTGGCAGTAGCGTCGGGCGATGAGCAAGCCCCCAAGCCGTCATACACCAGTCATAGCTCATCAATCATAATCATCATCATAATCATATTCACATTCCTAAGTGGTCCTATGTCATCCAAATCCCATCCAACATCCACAATTAACATGCAACACCAAAATGATGAACAATCACATACATATGTCAGAATGCTTAATTAATATTCATAATGCATATTTATATACATATATATACATACAGTAACTGTAAATGTATGAAAAATAAGAAAGCATATTATGAAGTATCACTCACAACTCTGGTGCAGAAACCCAAACTCGATCACTAACTAAGACTTGGAGCTGTAAAAGATTGTCCTGGACAATCTAGAAAATAAAGTATTAATGGACTATCAAAATAAGAATTATAAGAATCAAAAGATGGACATATCCTAAGATTGCGGAGAAATCTATCAAAATCCAACAGAGTTTCCCCTAGAATATACCTAATCCCCTTGAAACGTAGACAACAGACTTAACTCAAATAAATCTCAGATGTCTCCCTCTGGGCTCATATAAACCAACTCACAACAGAAATCCATCATTTCATAATACAGAATTTACAGTCCACAATTAATTATAGGAAATAATATTATTTCTTAACAGTCCCAAAATACTTTAATTAATCATAAATAATTATATAAAGTTATCAATAATTTATTCATATAAAATTATCCAATCCAAAAGTCAATTTAAACATCAGAAATAATTTTTAGACAGTCGGGCGATACTTACAGGAGAGTCGCCGGAAAATATCAACAGTGGCAGATAGCTGTAAATATTGGTATCAACGGACTCATCTCGAAGCAAGGAATTCAGAAACGTAGGTCACTTTCCCTCACTCACTGGAGATTTCCATAAAATGGAGTCGGTAGTCTGGGTTTTTTTATCGAATTTTGGCCAAATTCAGGTTAGCCCAAAATTAGGAAATGAGGTGCCAAAATGAAGCTTAGAAGGAGAGGAGTCTAACTGCACGTGAATCACCGCGAACGGAGGTCAGAGCTGGCCAGAATAAGCTCAGAAAGCTCATTGTCGGCAACCCAATCAAGCAATGAGTGCAGTGGTGTTAAGCAGCTTCTAGTGGCAGGATTATACTGGAGGACTTGTCAGCGGGTGGGCTTTCCCCCTAGCCAAAACATGACGACTGTCGGCTATCAGACAATGGCGATCCGGTGGGCAGAACTTCTGCTCTCTCTCTCTCTCTCTAAATATGCTCCCCGTTCCCCAACACAGAAATTTGATTGGTCCTTATAGACCAATCAGATCCACACACACACACACACACACACATATATATATATATATATAAAATTTATAATAACTTAAATTTTTTGAAATTAATTAAAATACATAAATAATTAAATAAAAATCATTTTTAATTATTAAATAAAAGTTCATAACATTACAAGCAGAGGGGGGACCGGCCGCCGGTGAGGACAGCGGATCATTGGCGCGTCCTCCAGTTCAACCGGCAGCTACGGCACCTGGCAGACATGATGCGCGCCATTCGCGTCAGGGAGGACACGCCGGATCACCCGGTAAATTCACCTAGACTAGCTAGGCGTCTGCTGGCACACCCTGACATATGGCGCGGCTTAGTTTTATGGGTTTTAAGGTTTTCGAGTCAATTTTCAAGACTTTCGAGTTAGTTTCTAAGGCTTTCTGGATTCTAAAAAATTACCAGTCAATGTCAGTGGATTCAAAATTAAAGATAATTTGGCAGTCAATTTTTAGGAAAGTGTTGATCGATTTCTGGAAAATGCTATTTGGTACAGAATGTCTGGTTAGGATCGGAGTGATGTCGGTTAGTGCCGTAAAATTAAGTATCCTTGTAGTATTATGCCTGAAAGCCTATTTTTTCTACTGAGGCGTTGCACCCTTGACCCCTGCCATCTAATCGGCCAATGGGACTGCCATGCTGGTTTTGCGTAACGCACTAATCTTAGCAGGTGTCAAGCTACGCGCCACATCTTGAGAGTGCAAAATTGCGGGTTCACAGGGGTCAACAAATGATACTACAAGATTTCGCAAGCTCTAAATGGAGAGTATAGGGGCATGTGTGTCCAAAAAAAAAATTTTGGCCTTAATTGTCCTCGATCTACAAGTTGGAGGACCCAATTGGCACTTTTGCCGTTTTAAAATTGAGAAATTAACTTTTGAGAATTTCTGAGTTAAAAGGGAAATTAGAAGACCTAGAAATATTAGATAACTAGGAATCTTATTGATTAAGTCTTCTAAATATTTGTGTCTCAAAAGAAAAATGATTTAGCAATAATTAGTTAACCTACAAATGGAACAAAATGATAAATGAACTAATTTGTAAGTCAAAGAAACAAAAAGTGAAGTGGTAGGTGAGATGTCGCTTTCCTTGAACCTGAAAAGTGAGTGGTCCAGACAGATAAGCTGTCTAAAACATTAAATGAACCTGCAAAATGTCTAGTTGACTTCATAACAGACAAACAGAAAGCTGATAATGAACTGAAACCTAAATAACCATTGTCTAAGGATTGTAATATGATGACAATTGGTTCAAATATTTGAAAATCAAATTAATCCCTTCTTCACACTTTCCCTCCAATGGCTAGATCAAAATTTGGCTATAAATAGAGCACCTAAGAACATTTGAGACTTTGATGAAGTTAGGCATTTTTTAGATAGCTTAAGTGCAAAATCTTTTAAATCTTAAAAACCTTCATCCATTGAGTTTAAAATGTTTTATCAAAATTTTGGTTTCTTCTTGATTTTCTAAGAAAATTTCTTCTTGGGCAGAATTCTAATCTATATAGTTTGGTTTGAAAGTGAGTCATCTACAATCTATTTTTTTGTTTTCTTGTAAAGGTTTCACATAGCACCTAGTAAGCCAGTCGGAGGTTGCAAACACCTAGTGAAGTTTATGTTAAAGTATATACCCTAGAGCAGTGTATATTTTATGTAAATGTAAAACAATATTAATGGCAATAAATATATGTTTTTATAAATGAAAATGTTTCATTGCATTAAATATATATTTGTAGTCCATAAGTATTTTATAAGAGGATCTATTCTCAAGTGTTGAGAATATGGATGACAGATCGCTCTCAAACAAATACTTTAAATGTTCATGGTCATAGGAATAATGACT
>CATKHJ010327661.1:0-11786 GCA_949750685.1 Vernicia montana
TTCTTGTTTATATCTATCAATCTTCTCATGTTTTAGTTTAGTTTTATTTTTAGTTTTAATTATCCTAAACTTTTAATTCACTAGACAATAGTTGAAGTTTGAGCTAGTACTTATAAGCATTCCTCGTGGGAAATGATAATTTACTCATCATTTTATTACTTGATAACAACCTGTGCACTTGCAGTTGTTAGTGTGCGTTTCGGCACATCAAAATCTAACTCTTTTTGGTCTCTTTTTTGATTGTGAACTAGTCAATTTCCAAGAAGTTGTGCAAGATGAAAAATGGAGAAATGCAATGGATGAAGAAATCAAAGCCATTGAGAAGAATGACACTTTAGAACTCACTTCACTTCCAAAAGGACACAAGCCAATTGGTGTCAAATGGGTGTAGAATGTGAAGAAGAATGCAAATGGAGAGATAGAAAGGTACAAGGCGAGACTTGTTGCAAGTCCTAAAGTTGAAGAAGGCTCTTTATAGATTGAAAAAAGCACCTAGAGCATAGAACCATAGAAATGATAAGTACTTCCCAGACAATGGTTTCATCAAATGTCCCTATGAGCATGCCTTTTATATCAAGATCAAAAAAGGAGATGTTTTGATTGTGTGCCTGTATGTAGATGATCTGATCTTCACCGAAGACAACCCAAGCTTGTTTGATGACTTCAAGAAAGCAATGGCAAAGGAGTTCAAAATGAATGACATTGGACTTTTGGCGTACTACCTTGGCATTAAAGTTAAACAGTAAGAAGATGAAATCTTCATCACATAAGAAAACTATGTTAAAGAAATCCTTAAGAAGTTCAAAATGGAAAATTGCAAGCCGATAAGCACGATAGCGGAATGTGGAATCAAATTAACCAAACATGAAGGAGAAAGAGTGGATCCAACTATTTTCAAAAGTTTGGTTGGAAGTTTATGATACTTAACCTGTATGAGGCCTAACATCCTACATGCAGTCAGCTTGGTTAGCAGTTATATGGAATCTCCAACAACCACCCACTTTAAAGTTGCAAAAAATATCCTTCGTTACTTGAAAGGTACAACCAACTTTGGCTTGTTCTATTTAGTTTCTAATGATTATAAGCTTGTTGGATATAGCGATAGCGATTAGGGTGCAGATTTAGATGATAGAAAGAGCACTACTGGATTTGTATTTTTCATGGGTAATACTGCCTTCACATGGATGTCGAAGAAACAACCAATTGTCACTTTGTCTATTCGTGATGCATAATATGTATTTGCTACCTCGTGTGTTTTTCATGCAATTTGGTTAAGAAATTTGTTGAAGGAGCTAAATTTAACATAAGAAGAGCCAACTAAAGATTTGTATCGATAACAAGTCAACAATAACTCTAGTGAAAAATCAAGTGTATCATGAACGAGGTAAACATATTAACACTCATTATCACTATATAAGGGAGTGCATTGCGAGAAAGGATGTTCAATTGGAGTATGTGAAGTCTCATGATCAAATTGTCGATATTTTCACTAAGCCTCTCAAGTTTGAAGATTTTGCAAGATTAAGAAATTCGCTTGGTATCGTAAAACAAGTTTTTTTTTTTTTTTTTGGCTGGGGGGGGGGGGGGGGGGGGGAGGAGAGTGGTGAAAATAAACTTGATTTTGGCTCTTGATTATAAGTTTGATCCAACCCATGGAAAATTCTAAAATTAGGTGATGAATGTGGAGAAGTAGTTGATATTATTAGTGTTATATGTGTGGTGCTAGATGACTTACTTTTGCTATAAATATCCATGACTTCAGTAAGAGAAGGCATTGGAAAAAAGAAGAAAAAAATATAGAGTGAAGTAAGAGAGCTTGTAGAGTTGTGAGTGTGAGTAATATTGAGAGAATTGTTGTATTCTTATTGTGAGAGTGAGAAGTGTTTTTTTTGAGTGATAAATAAAATTGTTATAGTGTGTGTAGTGTGTGTTTTTAATTGTTAACAAGGTCTTGGGTTCTATCCTCACTTTTACCATTATATTTTTTTTAATATATATTTGAAAGCATGAAGGAAAAATTAGGTGGAGTTTGAGCCCACAAATAAGTACTAAGTATTTATAATAATAAATATCATAATATTGATTTTACTTTTGAAAAAAATTAAATTATTTAATGAAGTTAATTATTTTTATTAATTTATATCGAGTCATCATGTCATATTACAAGTCAGATCATTGGATCGGGTCATCAGATCAGACGGATTGATTTGCAAGTTCAAGTTATTTGGGTCAAATCATTATCGAGTTATATGCTAATTCGAACGAATTATGGATCAGGTTCTGGTCGAATCATAATTTACCACCTCTAATTTTTTTTTTATTTGTTGTCGACCTTTCTACTAATTTTTTTCTTTTATTGGATCCCTAAAATTTGAAATGGGTTGTGTTAAATCCTTCAATAATTAAAGTGATGTTTGATAGTTTTAAATTATTTAGTGAGATTTATTTTAAAAATCTCAATTAAATAAAAAATTATTGAAAATGATAATTTAATATTTTTAATTTAAAATTTACACAAGTGAATAAACTTTTAAATTTTTTTACAATTTAAAAATTATCTTATTTATATAGCTTCAAAAAATACTAAACACCACCAAAGTTTTTAATTTAATGCTTAAACTTTAAATTTTGCATTCTTTGTCAAATATTTTTGTTATTTGAATTTTTAACTTTAATTTTAAAAAAAAAATCAACAGATACCATTCATTAGGAAATTTAGTTGGGTTCGTAATTTTATTTCTCAAATTTTTCAATCAAATTATATATTTTTGTAACATAGTTTTTACTTATTACTAACTAACTAAATTATTAAATTAAAGGCATATATATATATATATATATATATATATATATATATATATATATATATATATATATTATTTTCACAAACATATATAATAATTAATTATAAGCACAAGAAAAGAGAAGAATTAATAGTAATTAAGAATGCAAGTTTGGTATATTTTCCTTTGATATGACGAGAAAGATAAAGCAAGAAGCAAAAAATGATTCCTTAATAGAGAGGAGGTACAATAGTATACACATAACATAACATAACATTAACAAATGCTTTAAAACTAGGAAAAGAAGATACCTAACCTTCCCCACCAATCAGACTCCAAGAACCCAAATCCCTTATTCATTCTTTCTTTCTTTCTTTCTTTACCTTTTTGCCAATTAATTCACTGAATGTTGTTCTTATTAATTATTACTACTACTACTCCAGCTTCGTGAGGTCTATTGTTGAGCCAATTAATTCAATTATGCGCCCCCAAAAACTCCATAGCTCTGGAAGAACCCACCCTTTATGGTGGTGTGCAGCTATTATTTGCTCAATCATTTCCATAGCAGTAATTGTAGTTGGCATAATTGTATTCGTTGGTTATGTAATCGTACATCCAAGAATTCCAATCATTAGTGTTGTTAATGCTCACCTTAACCTGTTTGAATACGACATTGCTGGTATTCTTGTTACACAAGTAAATATAATCGTTAGGTCAAAGAACGACAACGCCAGAGCTCATGCTAGCTTTTCAAACATGGGTTTGTCTCTTTTTTTTGATGGGTTAGAAATTGCCCAGCTGGTTGCAATTCCATATGAGGTGAGAAAAAATAGTTCCGTTGATTTTAATTATGTGGCTACTTCTGAACCTATTCCATTGAATCCAGAGCAACAGAAAGATGTTGATGTGTTCTTAAATCAAGATTTAATTAGATTTGATTTGAAAGGGAAAGCGAGAGTTAGATGGAGAGTTGGTCCACTTGGGTCTGCTAAGTTCAGGGTAAGTTTGGATTGTCATCTCAAGTTTCATAGATCAAATGGAAGCTATATTCCAGGTCGATGCACTTCCAAGCCTAAATGAACTTCTTTTTTTTTTTTAGATGTACTGTGCATATATTTAATTCTCTCATCTAATTTAAAAATAATATAGTTCTTTTATTTTTCTTTCATTTACAATAAATACAGATTTATATAGTATTTTTATTTTTTTTATTTATGAAAAATTAAATGAGTCAAAATAATATTATCAACTATTTAAAAGAATAATCTCTCCCCTCTCCAATATATTGATGGACAAGTTAATTGCTTTGAAGTTATTTTTACTTGGTCTTTCTATGTGTTAGTCTGCTTTTAATTTTTTTAATAAATTTAATTTTCATTTAAACTTGAATTTAAAATTTCACTGTCTTGATACAATAATATTAAATTAAAAATCCATTAGCCGTTGAGCATTATTTTTTCTTGTAATTTAGTTTTTGACTTGTTATAATATAAAGTAGTTTTAAGATGGTGTTTGATAATATGATTAAATACTTAAAATTAAAATTTTTAATATTTAATTATTTTAAATTGTTTCATAACGCTTATCTTAAATTTTTTAATTAAATTAAAAATTACTTAAAATAATAAATCAAAACTTAAAATTTGCATAAAATTTAATATATAATTGATTAAATTTTTAAATATTTTTATAACTTAAAAATTATATTATTTATATTATTCAATATTTAATTTTTTATTTTATTAAATATGTAACTAGAATGACTTACACATAAATATATCCGTTTTAAATATTAAAACTGTTTGTTTAATCAATTCTTAATATATAAAAATTGATTAGAGTTGAATTTAAATTAAAAGGAAAAGGCTTATTAATTTAGAAGAATAGAAAAGAATTTTGAATTTTGAAATATTTTCAGAAAATAGTAGTGAATTTTGAAAGAGTGAATTATTCATGGAAAAAGCCAAAAATATAAAATAGTAAAAAATTGGTGACGCAACTTCTTTTTTTTTATTATTATTATTCATTAAGCGGTCTGCCACTATAGGTTAATGAAGAAAAAAGAAGTTGGAGAGCGAGAGCCACCAGAAAGCATTTAGAAATGGGCATTCTTTAAAGTAAAAGAAAACATACTTCACCCCCCTTTTTCTATCCTTTTATTTGTTGATTGGATCTTTTGATGATTAGCTCTTTTAGTATGTTAGTTTCTCTGCTTTTCTAGTTCCTTCCTGATCCTACGTCTTCATAAGGGCATATCTCTACAATTCTTGAAAATTCTATAATTTTGATTTGTTAAAACAATTCTTAGATTTAAGTTCTCCTAGCTATTACTTTATTAAAATTGATTTATAAACTTGTTCATAAATTGGGTCGTGAATTTTAATTTGTAAAATGTTACAAGTTGAATTTTAGTAAATTTAACATTTTTAAAGATCAATTAGATTAAAATATCCTAAATTTTTTAATTTTTTATAATTTTATCATATTTTTTTGAAAATAAACTATTATATCATAAATTTATAAAATTATTTATAATTCTATCTTATGATTAAAATTTAAGCTTTGAAATTTTTTCTCTTTTCTCGTGATATCTAACATGGATTAAAAACAAATTTAAAAAAAAAAAAAACTCATTCGCAATTTTTTTTACTGTAATTATGTTTTTTTTTTTTTTTTTTTTTTTTTTTCACAAAGCTGTAGTTTTGGTTTGGGTTGGTCTCTCTCACACTATCTCTAATTCAAAATGTTAAAGGGGAAAAAAATGGCGATCGATGTCTCTTTTTGCTGGCTCGCTCTCTCCCTTACCACATGCCTTATTTTATTTTTTTTTTTCATGGCCAATTAAGATGCAGTAATGAATGTCAGATGTGCCAATGAGCAGCTAAAAAAATAAAGGTGGTTTGGGTTGGCTTAATGAATGCCATTAATCAAGATGTACTAAACATGACCCAACCTTTTTTTTTTTCCATGGCTATGGAACAATGAGGGAAAGAACGAGTGTAGTTATCAAGATCTAATTTTAGGGGTATGTGACCGGCGCTAAGGTATGAGTAAATATAAGACTTCCAGAATCTAGAGTAAGTCTGATTATTCACTAAACGATAAAACTGTTATATGACAACTGTAATATCAATAAAAAATGGCTAAGGGTCCAACTGTCAAACAAAACCTATGTACAAAATACCATATCACATCCATTTACACATATATCAACATCTCAATATCTCATCATAATCTGAAAAGTCGTAAGGGTTCTTGCTTGACAGTGCATAATATAATCATATAGAGGAAGCTCAGGTATCCTCTACTATCCAAAAGATCACACATCAGACAACTACTGTAATTACAAAATTCTAAATTATACGTTTACAATGCATAGAGTGATAATAATACATAAAGTAATAATTATACATAAAAGAGGATAATTAGCCACTGCGAAGACAGAAAGCAAGGCTTATTATAGAAGAATCTCCTCGAGACTAAACCTATAGCCTGAAAAATAATGAGACAGGAATGAGCATCTCAACTCAGTGAATGATATCAATCAATATATGCCCTCAGTGCCTAGAATCATTCTAAAGTCTAATAGTGATCATGTATGTGGCAACAATACAAGCAATATGACATAATCAACCAAGGATGGGAGTTAGTCAGTAGGAAATCACACTAAACCTCAATAATGGGGAGCCAATCCCCCTAATATTCTCTCTTATTACAAATTGTCTCTTAATCCATGATTGGCTTGTCGTCACCCCCAATGTGAATGCAGCGCAAACCCAATAGGAACTGCCGTCACCATAATGAGCATGCAGCATGACCTACTCACAAGCAAGGCGAAGGATGATTAACTTCTGTCGTCTCTGAGTAGAAATGATCATCAAATACACATATATTCATATACCCATATATCATCAAAATCATCATCCTAGTGATTTCCATTCATCCTAATCTCATCCAATGAGTTTCTAATTTATAATGCATATTTTATATAAATATATATTTACAACCATTAAATGCAATGCATGTAAGCAAGAAAATATATTAATTAATATCACTCACAGCCCGTGGAAAGAACAATCAAGCCTAGGGATGACTCAGAGCTAAGGAAGGTCCTGGACGATCTAGAAAATTGGAATTCAAATAATTATCAGAATACAAATCACATGACCTAAAAGACAGACTCCTTATAAAGACTCCGGAGAATCTACCAAAAATCTGACTGAGTTTCCCTTAGAATAGACATAATCTCTCTGAAATATAGACAACAAACTCAACTCAACCAATTTCATGTGCCCCATTTGGGCCTCCATATATCAATAACATTGTCCATCCTCCTCAAAATATAGAATTCACAATGCATAATAATCGAAAGAAATTTTGATAATACGAAGATACAATTAGGAATTTCATGTTCATAATAATCCACAATTTATATACTATTAATTTAATTAATCATTCATAATCCAAAACATAATCATACAAGATTTAGGGATTCACGAATCAAAACATGCATCTAAATCAATTTGGAAGCTGCTGGATACTACTCACCGGACAGTCGCTGGAAAGGTTGCCGGAAAATTGGTGTGAGCGGCTATTAGTTGTGAAATAAGTGTCAACGGACTCGTCTCGAAGTGTGGAGTCCAAAAATATCACCCACTCTCCTTCACTCACCGGAGATCGCTAGAAATCTACTCCGACAGTTGCAATATTCATCAAATTTTGCTCAAAATTCAAGTTAGTCAAATTATGGCACATTAGGTGTCAAAAGAAAGATGGAAGGGAGAGGAGTTCAATGGTGCAAACTTTTCTAGGAAAGGAAGTCGGGAACGGCCAAAAACTTTGCCAGAATCTTCACGGTGGCGAGACTATCAGATGGCACTTGGGTTCATGTATGGTGACCATTTGTGGTGAGACTTCACCAATAAACTCACCGGCGGCTGCTCTTCCCTCTGGTCCGACACGTGCAAATGGGTGGTGGCTAGAGGGCTATGGATTGACGGTGGCAGAGGCTTCTCTCTCTCTCTCTCTCTCTTCGACAGAGGGGCCAGCTCTGATTGGCTCTAATTAGGCCAATCAGATTTGCCCTTTCCATATATATATATTACTGGTAGCTCGATTTGGAGTGCACCAGTGCTATTTGTAAAGAATAAAGATGGCTCCTTAAAGTTGTGCATTGACTATAGGCAACTCAATAAGGTTACTGTTCAGAACAAGTATCCCCTTCCTCGGATTAATGACCTATTCGACTAGTTGCAAAAAGTGATCCACTTCTCAAAAATAGATTTGAGATTGGGTTATCACTAGTTGAGAATAAGGAAATAGGATGTACCTAAGATAGCATTCCGAACTAGATACGAACACTATGAGTTCATAGTGTTGCCCTTCTAATTGATGAATGCACTAGCTGCTTTCATGAACTTAATGAGCAGAGTGTTCAAGACATTTTTGGACAAGTTTGTTATTGTGTTTATTGATGACATCCTGATGTATTCAAAAAGTAAGGACGAGCACGAAGAGCATCTTCGCTTGGTATTATAAACCTTGAGGGAACACTAACTATATGCCAAGCTTTTCAAGTATGAGTTCTGGCTTAGTAGTGTGAGTTTCTTGGGGCATGCGGTTAATAAAGAGGGACTTTAAGTAGATCCGAATAAAGTGGAAGCCATTCTAGTGTGGGCTCGCCCTACTAATGTCTCAGAAATTAGGAGTTTATTAGGTTTGGCAGGTTACTATCAGAGATTTATCCAATATAGCAACTCTTTTGACCAAGCTCATTCAGAAATAAGTGAAATTTCAATGGTCAAACAAATGTGATGAGAGCTTTCAGAAACTTAAGACTTGTCTCACTTCGGCACCTGTATTAACATTGCCCTCTAACGAAGGGGGATTGGCAATCTACTGTGATGCCTCACGAGTAGGACTTTAATGTGTACTAGTGCAGAATGGTAAAGTAATAGCTTATTCTTCTCGACAGTTAAGGAAATATGAACTAAATTACCCAACCCATGATCTCGAGATGGTTGCAGTAGTGTTTGCCTCAAAGATTTAAAGACACTACTAGTATAGAGAGAAATGTGAGATCTATACCGATCACAAGAGCTTGAAGTACATCTTCCACCAAAAAGATTTGAATTTTCAACAACAAAGATGAATGGAATTGCTAAAGGATTATGACTGTGATAGTTTGTATCATTCAGGGAAAGTAAATGTGATGGCAAATTCTTTAAGCAGAAAGTCAATAAGAAGTCTCGCCCATATCTGAGTACCTAGGCGACCGTTGGTGAAGGAAATAAGAAGTCTATATGATATGGGTATTCAATTTGAAGTGTCAGACTCGAGAGTATTTTTAGCTCATCTCTATGTCAAATCACTTTTGATTGATCAGATTAAAGAAGCCCAAGATAAACACCCTTTGCTAATGAAACTGAAGAAGGATATCGAGGCGGACAAAGCTCCTAGATTTGTCATTATGGATGGTTCTTTGAGATTTGGAATTAGATTATGTGTCCCTATCGAGGGTGGCTTAAGGGAATAGATTATGAAAGAAGCTCACTATGCAAGCTATAATGTGCATCTAGGTGCAACAAAGATGTATCATGATTTTAAAAGCACTTACTGGTGGAATGGGATGAAAAAGGACATAACTGAGTTTGTGATGAAGTGCTTAACATGCCAAGCCAAATTTTGACACCAAAAGCCTTCTAGACTACTTCAGCAGTTACCTTTACCCGAATGAAAATGGGAGCGAGTCACCATGGACTTCGTAGTTGGGTTGCCAAGGACATCGAATGGGAATGACTCGATACGGGTAATTATGGACAGATTGACGAAGTCATCCCACTACTTGCCAGTCAAGACTACTTATTTGACTTTGCATTATGGACAATAATACCTTGACAAAATAGTGAGACTTCATGGTGTTTCAACTTCGATTATTTCAAATCGAGGGACTTAGTTTACATCAAGGTTCTGGCAGAAGTTGCAAAAGTCTTTAGGCACTCAGTTGAATTTTAGTACTGCTTTCCACCCTCAAACATGTAACACCCTAGACTCCCCTAGTTATTAAACATCAAACGTGAGAATCTAGGAAGAGAACATTAAGACTTATTGTGCTAGTATGACCAAACCTAAGTTTGGCATACTTAATTGTGTCTGAATGAACTTGAATAAATTTCTATTGTGATCAATATGATCATATGATTGCGAAAAACATGATAGATATAAATGAATTTAATAATGAGCATTAATATAAATGAATAGAATATATGTGCTAAAGAATAGTTTAATTGCCAAAATTATCAAAATGACTAAGTATAAGAAAGATTAAAATTGTTATTGTATAAATGAAGGTGGGCCCCACTCCACTTCATCACATGGTTCGGCCATAAAGGCCTAAAGAAGCCTTATGTAATACCCTAGACCTTAATTATTAATTTCTCTAAGGAGAAAGTAGATTGAAAGCTATTATGGTTAGAAAGTATGAATTAAATGTTATAGCATTGAATGTTGAATTTGTGATTTAATTCTATAAGTGTATTAATATGTATGTGAAAATGATATGTGAAATTATGAGTAATATGTGATCAAATGTTGGAGTAACCAATGCCACAAGGTGGCCGGCCATGAAGTGGAAATAATGGGGAAGATATGGACTAAAATTGATATTTGTTGTGCTAGAGATGAGTTAGTGGAAAATGGGATATCATTTTATATTGCTTATTATTAGGTTCAATGAACCTAGACTAAATACATCTTTATATTTTCATTTATTTTATTTAATTTAAAAAGAAAATACCATGCTTCCAAGGGAAGCTACTCACTTTTGACCATTCAATATCTATGAATTAATCATGGCCATTCAATTTAATTGAAGACAATAAACCAACATTTCATTTTTATCATCTTTCTCATTTATTAAAAGTTTTCTAAAGTTTTCTCTCAACTTTCTTTTTCTTCTTTTCTTCAATTGGTCAAGGAAATCACCATCAAAAAGGAAGATCCAAAGGTAATAACTTTTAGATCTAAAGTTTCTTTTCATTTGAAAGATATTTTTCTTGTATATGACTTGTGATCTTCTTTTCTTCATTTCTTTGAGATTTACCCAAATGAGTTTCTAGGAAAATGATTTTCATTGTGAAAATGTATCTAGATGATGGTTTATAATCATGATCTAGGTGTATTGAATGTGTGGAAATGAATTTAGAAAATGGATTTCCAACTTTCTTACTTTGAAAAGAATGGGTTTCAAATTTGTCATTTTGGTGATAATGGGTTTGATAAAAAATGGGTTTTTAAGATTCCTTGATTGATCTAAGTTTTTGTTGATAAAATGAGTTTAACTTTGTATTCATGACATGTTTTGGTAGTAAATTGGCTTTGGGTTTGAATTGGGTGTTTTCTTCTCAAGAGTTTTAGGGGATTTTGCCAGAAATTCAACCCAGAATTGGGTACGGGCAAGGGTACGCCCGTATTGATGGGCGTACCATTGCTTCTGTGAGCCAGACTTGGGGTATGGGTAAGGGTACGCCCGTATTGTTAGGCGTACCATTGCTACTGCCTGTTTTTTTTTAGGGTACGGGCGTACCCTCTGGGCATACCAATTGGGAATGCCCAATTTCAGCATGCTTTAATTTAAATTATTGGCATACTAGCTTGTCATATATGGTCAATGTGGAGTATAATTGAAGGGAATTGGATATTAGTCCAAGGTCTTTAAGACCCAATAGAAAGTATGTGTATTGATTATTGTAATACCCCAAGTTCTTGATGGTTCTAATGTCGTAAGATATGCTATAAGGATGAGAATTTGAGGTTGATTTTTTTTTGAGATCTCATGATTTGATTGTTTGCTTAAGTTTCATGAAGTGTATGGTTGAATGATTATCTTAGATGATATGATCTAACTAAGGATGAATGGAATGAGTATTGTGGATATCAAAATGGAAGGAAGTAAATGTAAGAATGTGGTTTGAATGGAATGTATTAAATTGCTTGGCTATAGCA
>CATKHJ010327679.1:0-14392 GCA_949750685.1 Vernicia montana
GAGAGAATTCATTAACTTGAATAAACAAGGAAGAAATCCTATGCTATCTGATTATTCTTGATAATCAAATCCTTGGCCGAGGTAGTATAGATTCACTAGAAAGGGTTTCTAGTAGGAATCAATTTATCAAGAATTAGAATCAAGATATAGACATATGATCAAAGCATATTAGGGTTTGACAAATCCATGACCCTAGCTAAGATTGAGATTTCGTAATGAAGGGATTTTAGTGTATGTTAATTATGATCGATGGCTAATGAAATGAATAAGTAATCAAACATTCATATTTATTCTAATAAGATAGTCATGATATGTTTTGCTAGACATCATTCATGACTTATGGGATTAAGAGTGAAATAGGGATTTCACATTAGTAGAGAAAAATATTTTCTTAGTCCTATTGCTATTTATACATGAACCTAAAAAGTCACACATGCAAAAGTAATTATCTTTCAAGCATAAAAGGTTTACCATAATAATTAATTAAAGTATTTAATTAATTGATTAGTGGTAAAAGGATTAAACTTGTAATTAAATTTACAAGGACCCTAGCATGTCCTGAAGTTTAAATCCAAAAAGATTTCTTTATCAATTAAATCCTAATTTATATATGATATAAATTGAGAAGGATTAAATTGATTAAATTTATGGATAGATAAATGGAATTAATTTTGAATTTAATAAATAACACTAAATAGCTAAAGCCCATATATGATATGGAGATAGCTTATTTAGGAGTTAAATGATTTACTAACACTAAAACCCATATTATGGATTTAGGGGTTAGAGATTCTCAACAACACTAAAGCTCATGTGATGATTTTAGGGGTTGGAAAAAATCAATAACTCTAAAGGCTATGTATTTGGTTTAGGGGTTAGGAATCTTGAAATAACCATAAAGCCCATTTGATGTGTTTTAGGGGTTAGAGAAAATCAATAACCCTATAGCCCATTAGATGAGTTTAGGGGTTAGAGATTTTCTACCAAACTCAAAATGGTAATTTTTACTTTAAGGCTTAAATGAAATATTCATTAACCCTAAAGGGTAAAATGGACATTTCATTTTTTGCTTAAAGTCAACTATAGCAACTCAATTTGCAAATGGTTTCCTAATAGCCAAACAAATGGTTGGATGGCCATATAAGGAAAAAGATGATTGTTTGCTAGGTTAATCAATGTTGATCTTCTTCAAGAGCAATCTTAATGATTAAGACTTGAGAGAGAAAAGAAAAGGAAGAAAAGTTCTTCATATTTCTTGTTCTTCATTTCTAATCCTTTATTCTTTATGAAAAAACAAATTTTTCTTGAAAAGAATAGTTCTATCCATAGCAACTAAAAGAAATCCAAACACCAAAAATTTGGTAAAGGAATGTCTTGATTTCATTTGGACTACCAAAGAGAGGAAATTAAGAATAACCAAGAAAACCAAAGGTTACTTGAAAGTGAAATCTTGGTGTGGAAATTCTAGAGGCTTCACACTTGGGGAGCTTGAAGAAAAGAAAAGATTCAAAGACTTTGGTTTCAAGAGGTAATATGATTACTACTTGTTCTTTCTTTTCTTACATATGTGTTTTATACATTAATTTAAGTTGATTGCCTGAATGTTTATTGGACCCAATAGTTGGGTGTTATGAAATTTTAAATTATTTGAAATTTCACCCACCATGTTGCTTCCGCTTAATTTGCGCCCAATATTCTTTCAAGAACTCCCATGGAAGTTTGTAGAACTTGACCCAAACCTAGGCTGTTGTTGATTTCTATTGCTCAGGGTTAAAACCCCCTACCCAAGGCTGCAATATGAAAATTCCAGGTTTAAGAGAAATAACTCCACGTCCCCACATCATCTTCTGATATGATTCAGAAGAAAGAAAAATATGGTAAAACCCTTTACCAAGGGAGATGAGTCTCCAATTGGTAAGACCCCAAAGCTGAGATAACTTAGCTTTTAAATCTGACTGTTTTCATAGTGCGTCGCCCTTGGAAAGAATGAGCCTGCCAGTAATTAAGAGAATGACTACATACCTTCACCCTCTCAATATAGACATCCTGTGAGATATGAATGGAAACATAGCCTCCAATATTCACTGGTGCAACTGATGATTTTGGCAAAGAAGAAGCAAGATTTTGTTGCAAAGCCGAAGCATATGAACGTGCCATTGTTGGGACTATACAATCATTGGATCCATTGTTTTGGCGAGAAAAAATATGGTGGTGACCAATGTAATCATCCGCGTGGGAAGGAGGGGCTTCCAGCAATTGAGATGGCCGACTAGGAGGCTCAGGAGACATTATCGGCGGGATTAATAGTTGGTTAGGATAGTGTCCTCAAATTTCAAAATTCCATCGTGAAAGAGTGTTAATTATTGATTCAGCTAAACAACTTCAACATATATGCAATTCATGAAGATGGGTTTTGATATTTGTTATTAATTTTTTTTTTCTATGTATATAGTTATTTTCATGGCAAAAATAAAATAGTAGAAGTGTAAAATTATGCATGTAAAATTTTAAATAAATAATGAAAAGTTAAATTTTTGTAGCTTTTTTTCTTTAATTCGAGTAAAAATTAATTTTAGATGTGTTTTAATTTTTGATTATGGTTGATTAGATTATTTACTAATACAAGTTAATTACTTTTATAAAAAAATAAAAAATTAATAAAAGATTTAATTAAATTTTTTTATTAAAAAATTATTTTTCGTTTATTAGTGACTAATTAACGACGAATCTTTAAAATGAAAAAATTTTAAAAATAAGAAATAACAATGGATTAGCGACGAAAATTAAAAAATAATAATAATAAATTCTTAAAAATAACGACGGATTAGCAATGGAAATTAGTTCGTCAATAAAATTAACGACGAAAAATCTTATCTTTGGATAAAAAATTTAGTGGCAAAATTTTTAACGACGAATTAAATCCATCGCTAAAGCATTTTAGCAATGAATTTTAAAGATTTAGCCACAAAAAAATTGTTGCTAAATCACGCGCTTTTTTAGTAGTGAAAATATATCGTTGTATTTTTATTGGACAAAAAAATAAATAAAAGAGTTATATTAATTAAAATATCTCATCACTCATTCATATATGAAATAAGGTTAGGCAATTGATGTAAGCAATAATTTTCTTTCAATACAATAGTGTCCATCCTTCCAACTAAGTAATTTGGGATAAACAGTTATTGGTTGTGTTTCATTTAAAGAAAACCTTTTTCTCCCTAAGATATTGGTTGTGTTTCATTTAAATGGGAACAAACATTTATAGAGAATAACTGGTTTGGGATAAACAAGTATCTTTAAGCAAATTTTAGAGGATTGAGCCTAAATGGATTTGTAAGTTGAACTAATAGACCATTCAAAATTATTCTTGCATAATAAAATCATTAAAAAAAAAGTACACAATAGA
The DNA here is from genome assembly GCA_949750685.1 of Vernicia montana. Taxonomy (NCBI): domain Eukaryota; kingdom Viridiplantae; phylum Streptophyta; class Magnoliopsida; order Malpighiales; family Euphorbiaceae; genus Vernicia; species Vernicia montana. The sequence goes on from CATKHJ010327679.1 coordinate 3,407, forward strand.
TAAGAGTTCATTTGATTCCATGATCGATCTTTATAAAATTTATATTTTATAAATTTGAAAAATATTTAATATATAATAAATTATTATATATTTAAAACTTCAATCAAAACTTGTTATTATAAATTTTTTACTCAATGAAATAATTATTTCACAATTAAATTTGAATCTAAGTTGATTTCCATATTATTCCATACTATTTCATGAATCAAACAAGTTTTGGATAATTAAAAACTTAAAAGATATAACTTATTAATGGATCATACAATCAAGAGACGTCAATATTTGAAAAAGTAAAATCAAAAGGTAAAAGTTAATGAGACTTTAATTTAGTAGTAAAATCAAAGCTAAAACCTTGAAAGGTTATGAGTTTGACTCCTAAGTTTGCTTTCTGCCCTTATTGAAAAATTTGATACATGTCACATTATTATTGATATCTCTATTGTAAATAATATCTCTTAGAAAAGAAAAAAGAAATAATAAAAAATTAAAAATATTTTTCTATATATGAAATTCTTCCTATCTATTTTTACAATAATTTTTTCTTTTACAATAGAGAGTAATTTGGCTTCCTCTTTTAATTACCCTTATTAAATTGATAATAATTTTTATAATTTGAGAGATAAATGTGTCTTTAAATTCTTCAAATTTTTAAAGGAAAAGAGAAGCAAATTATGGCATACATTATTAGCAATTCAAATCTCTCTCTCTCTCTCTCTCTATTCATTATTAACAATTTTCATTTAACTGAAAATCAGGAACTGCCAGAATTTACATCTTCCAGAACTAAACTTAAACATCCTCGTCCCAAATAAACTCACTCTCAGACTCATCACAATAATGAACTAAATAAGCATTGTTTATTGTTTATTGTTTATTGTTTATTGTTTTAAATTTTGTCACATGTTTCATGGTGAATATACGACATTTCGGAATAGAAGTGGTCCCATCCTGAAAAATTCAGAACCAACAAAAAAAAAAAAAGGGATTATGGATCCCACACCTCTTTCCAAGCTGTAACTTGTGAACCAATCACAAGAAAGTATGTCTTCAACTAACCAATAGAAAAAGGATAAGGTTCCACGTCGGATTACAAAGCGCATAAAACAAATTCTATAATAATAATAAAAACAAAAAACAAAAATATCCACTGCCTGCACCTATACTCATCTCTATCCTCTAATATATTCAACACTTGTCACCTACAAAGCAGAAAAAAAAAGAAAAAAATAAAAAACAGAGAGAGTTTAACTAAAGATGAGGTACAATTGTTCTTCACCTTTACTTAAAAGCCTAGAGATGGAAGAGGTAGAGGTTCCAGACACCGCCATTGTAGCTCCCAATGGAGAAATTGATGTTATGGAAGAACTGGAAGGCATTTTGTGCATTGAAGATGAAGAAGAAGAAGAAGAAGAGAATTTTTCAAAGGATATTGGTAATAATGTTTATGGGTTACTCAGTTGGGATTTTATGGATTGGGAAGAAGCTGTACCACCAATTGGAGAAGATGAATTAGATAATGATGAATATAAGTATGTGAAGTTTGAAGAAGAAACCCATTTTTATAGTAGAAATACTAATAATAATAATAATAAGGTAATTAAGAAAGAGATTAATAGTGTTGGATTCCTGGATGATGATGATGATGATAATAATAATATTAATAATAAAAGAGTATCTTTGAACTTGAACTTGAATTATCAAGAGGTTTTGGATGCTTGGTCTGATCGAGGTTCTCTTTGGGCTAATGATTGTTCTTCTTCCATGGCTACCAATGGCTTATATGTTAGTACTCAAAACACACTACTTATACTCTTTTCTTATTTTCCATTTATTATTTGCCCTCTTAACTCTCCATTTTCATTGCAATTGAATATGTAAATTTAGAAATGAATGTAATATAATATTTAATGATCAAATATATTTTTCATATAAATATTACACATACAGTTATTGATGAATTTTAGTAAAATGAGATATAATATAATCAAATATATTTTTAATATAATATTTACATTAAGAATACATTTAATTACATCATATTATATTTCATTCTATTACAATTTACTAAATGTATTTTAAAAATTTTCTTTAGATTTAATTTACAGTAATATTTAGTAAGTCATAATGAAATAAAATGTTATATAATATAGTGAAATATATCTTTAGTTATAATTAATATGTTATAATCTAATGTAATATACCATTTGATTATATTGATCTAAATATATATTTTATTACATTATATTATATTTTGGCTTATATACTATGATATAGTTAAAGTATATATTTTTTGTTTCAATAAAATATGTATTTGTCTTGTAATCCAGAAGATTAAAGTTTAAACTTTGATAAATTCTATTTTCATTTTAAAATTCCATATATATATATATATATATATATATATATATATAATTTATTTTATGTATAGAATAATTAGTTTGAAAGTTGTTTAGATGGGAGAGGTGCCAGTGATGGAAGAAGAGAGAGCAAGAAGGGAAGCAAGTGTAATGAGGTACAAAGAGAAGCGCCAAACTAGATTGTTCTCTAAGAAGATAAGGTATCAAGTTCGCAAGCTTAATGCAGATAAAAGACCTAGACTAAAGGTTATTTTTCCCTTAATTTCTTAAATTCTTTCTATAAATTATGTATTGAAAAAAAGTATATGTTATAATTTTTTTTATTGAGTAATAACTCCGTTATTGAGCGACTGTCTCATTGCATTATACTTGTAGGGTTTCAAACCCTCATTTTTAAGGATTTTTACATGTGTATAAAAAAATATTTTTTGAATTCCTTTTTAAATTTGGATAAAAAAATATATTTATTGAATTCTTTTTTAAATTTGGATATTAACCATTTCATTTTAACTTTTTTTTTTTTTTTTGATAAATTTGATTATGAGTGGAAGTTCGAACTTGCTAGCACTAAACCAAAACTTATTGATAATTTGAATATTAACCATTCTATTTTTGGTTCTGCAGGGTAGATTTGTGAAGAGAGTTTCATGAAAAGATATACTCCAAATGGGCAGAAAGGGGCTTGAAATATCTGAAGAAATATCTTGGTCTATGGACTTTTCCTTGGCATATTGTCTCAATCAAAAAAAAATCTAAAACTTAAATTTGGAAGATTTTAAAATATCTATGCTTTCTGGGTAGTTCTTATGGAGCTTTCTTCCTTTTCTGCCATGGATCTGTTCACGTCTATCACGCATAATTGACTATACAACATGGTCTATTACTGGCATTTAGCAATCAGAGAAATTCTTAGGTAGATTGAGTTTATCACTTTATTTATAGATTAAATCAATAAAAATAAGACATCAATTAATGATGTCACATTAATAATTTTATATTATATCATTAATTAATATGTCTTATTTTTAATGATCTAACAAATGAATAAAGTGATAAACTCAGTTTACTTAAAAATCTCTCAAACAATCAACATTTAAGTTTAATGTAAGGCATTTTTTGATATACTGGTATACAGTGTACCAAAGAACAATAGCCACATGATTAAATTTGACAAAATCTTGACCGTTGAAAAAGTTAAACTCTTCAAATTAACAATGGGTTAATAAATGTGGGTCTCATGGTGAATTTACAAATTATTCTTTATTTTCCAAAAAAGTCCCTTCATTTATTGAAAAATTACATAGAAAAAATGTGAATATAAACATTATTACTTATTAACTATGTTTTTAAATCCGGTTCAGTTTTAGAACCGGTGAAAGCAGATGATCGAATCGAAATTTTAAATAATATAATATATTTATTATTTATGTTAAAAAATATAATATACATATAATTAAAATATTTTAAATGAATCTCACATTTCTAATGAGTTACCTATTATCTTCAAATTAAGAAATTATAGTCTTTATTTGAATTCTTTTTATTATTTATTTTTTCTTTCCTTTATATCTAAAGCATATTTGAATATTAATTGTATAGTTTGATTTTTTTTTTTAAAAGCATTGATTTGAATATGAATTTATTATAAGGTTGTATATATATATCTATTGCTAAATTATATTTAGATGTGCATAGTTTTTTTTTTTTTTTTTTTTTTTTTGAAGAAAGTAGATAATATATTAATGCAAAACATCAGAAATCAGAACATCCAACAAGAAAGAGGGTGACTGTCTAGACCATTCCTCTGGACCTGACAAAGAACCTGCTGCCTGTGCAAGACAATGAGCAACAGAGTTCGCAGATCGACAAACAAAAGAGAATTGAATCTCACTAATAGTTTGAGCTAATGCTCTACAATTATCAATAATAAAACCAAAAGAAGAACAAATTAAAGATTTACCTTGCAATGCATTGAAGACCAGCAGTGAATCTATCTCAACAATGACTCTTGATACTCGATTGTTCTTCAACCAGCTTAGGACTTCTCTCCTCCCAAGAGCTTCAGCATCCCGTGAAGTCATAGTGCCCTTAGTAGTGCCACATTTTGCAGTAGACATGACACCCTCATGATTCCTGAGCATAAAGCTATATGACACCCTACTTGAGTTAGCAAAAATAGCTGCATCAACGTTGGCTTTAACCCACCCGCTTTAACCCACCCTACTTCAGGTCTTGACCAAACCAGAGCCCCATTTCTATGCCCAATATTTTCTGCCAATATGGTGACTAGATTTTTTACTAGCTTTTCTCCATTCAAACGAAAAATTTCCTGCCAAGTTGAGAATTTGATGTACTGTGTCAAATTTCTCCTTCCAGACAACCTCATTTTTATTTCTCCAAATCCCCAGCACACTATTAAAGCCAATCCACAGTCCTCTAAATTGTGTTGATTAAAGAGAGAAGACAACCAATCCTTAAAGCAGCTCATTGAATTCCCAACCCCCAAAGCCAAATAAGACCAACAAGCCTTAGCAAAATTACAAGTAACTAAAGAATGTAAATTAGATGTGTATAGTTATGTAATTGATTATGAAAAAAAAAGAGAAATTATTAGAATTAAAACAACAAATTTTCTTTATAAATTTATATATAATATATAGACAGAAATTAAAGTTTATTGAGCTTTTTTCTTATAAACCTTTTTCTTATATTAACCAAAGCTCAATAAACTTTTTTTTGCAATATATATACAAAATTACAAAAGTTTCTAGAGAACATACTTATCATATTCATGTAATTTGAGTTTAAAAAATAAAAACTTTATTTTGGTTACGGTGATGAAAATACTTTATTTTGGTTACGGTAATTAAAATACTTAGAGAAATATATTGGTTACTTAGGTCCATCCATCCATGTAAAGAGTATAGACATATGTTTCATCCCACACCTAAATAAGACAAAGGAGATGAGAAGTTTTGTGGATATAAATAACAAGCCTATAGCAACATATTTTCATACTTATCTTGATGGGGCCCATGGGTGATTAATGGAGTAAAAAATTTCACCACCCAGAAACCCGAAAAAAATTGAACCGGGTTGCTCGGGTCACCGGTTACCCGACAGTTCGCTGAATTTTTTTTTAAGTCTTAGGTCGTTTGATTTTATAGGCTAAACCAGACCGGCCTGAGGTCTGATTTTTTATTTTTTCGATTAAATTGACCGGGCCAGTTCGATTTTAACAACTATGCTTATTAATATATTTTTAATCTAATTTAAGAATATAACCTGATTTTAAATAAATTTAACTTGGTACTTCTAAAAATGCTAAAAGTATTACGTAACACTTTTACCACGAATCCAAATAATAATAATAAAATATTTGAGAAAAAATTTTAAAAAAGTACTTTGTGATTTCACGTTGTCAAACCTTGCTCTTAGTTTCGAAGTGGGGAATGATAGTCCAAAAGCTACCTTTACTGGCTCATTCCTTGGTTGGGAGATTTCCCTAATGTCTATACCCTTTCCTTTGCTCTTTTCCTTTCCCTTTTGAGCTACATGCTTGTTTCTAGGAATGGTGAATGATTTGAAGTTTATTTGATTGAGATTTAAGTGAGTTTGGATCGATTTTGGTGAGAGAAAAGTGGGTTTGGTGAGAGACAACGACTTAGGGTAACGAGGGTTATGTTTTTAAAAACTAATGGTGCTTTTTATATCCCCAATGAATAATGGGTGTTACATTTTGTAACAGCCGTTACTTTAGCCTTAGTCCAAAATTTGAAGATTGGACTTTAAAGGGTAACGAGAGTTATCATATTGTAAATGGCATTATCTGGAGGTAATGATCATTACAAATAGATAACGGATTTTGCTTTTGCCTTTGTTCAAAATTGCAAAATTTTAGTCTAGAGGGTAACGAAGTGACAAAATTGTAACGAGGGTTACTCTAGGTTTTCACCTGTTTTGAGCAAATGGCTTGAAATTTTGTGCTTAGCTTACACAAACTTATTTATATGCTTGCAGTTTATAATTTTGGCAAAAATTAATGTGGATTGAAATTAAAGTGATATAAACTCATGGGATTTTCATCACTTACTTCTCAATCTTGGCAAAATTAACACACAAAACAATCAACATATATATTTACAAGCATAACACAAAATCTTCACTTTTTCATGCAATTTCAAGAGTTTTAGGGAAGAATTATACCTGAGTAGTATCGATCATAGCTAATTCTCTCCAGATGTAGAAGAATGCTTCCTTTTTCAAAGGTTTGGTAAAGATATCGGCTAATTGGAGTTTAGTATCCACAAATTCAAGTGCAATGTGATCTTTACTAACATGATCCCTAAGGAAATGATGCCTAATATCTATATGCTTTGACCTTGAATGTTGAATGAGATTTTTGGAAAGATTTATGGTACTAGTATTATCACATTTAATAGGAATGCTATGGAATGAATGTCCAAAATCCTTAAGTTGGGTTCTTATCCATAGAAGTTGAGTGTAACAACTAGCGGCTGCTACATACTCGGCTTCCGAAGTTGAAAGTGCAATTGAGTTTTGTTTCTTTGAAAGCCATGAAACTAGCATGCTTCCTAGAAATTAACATGTACCACTACTAATTTTTCTATCAATCTTGCATCCTCCATAATTCGAATCGGAATTGCCAAATAAATCAAATGAGGATCCTTTAGGATAGCACAACCTTAAGTTTGGTGTATTCACAAGGTATCTCATGATTCTTTTGACTCTGGCGATGTGAGACTTTTTTTTAGATTAGATTGAAATCGAGCAAACATGCAAACATTAAACAATATATCGAGTCAATGAATTTACCTTTCTCATCAACCTCCATCTTTGTTGAGGTGCTTATAAAAGTGAGTTGTGGCTTTGTATTGTCCATGCCAAACTTTTTTAGGAGCTTATTGATGTATTTGTCTTGATTGATCAATTTACCATTCTCTAATTATTTGATTTATAGCCTAAGAAGAAGTTGGATTCACCAATCATACTCATCTCAAATTCACCTTGCATAGAATTAGAAAACTCCTTGCAAAGTAACTCATTAGTAGCACCGAATATGATGTCATTAACATATATTTGAGCAATTAGAATGTAACACCCCAGGTTTCAGTTGACAGTGATAATCCCTAATGTATATATGAAATAGCAAAATAGTAAAAATAAGGACTGTTATTAATGAGGATGAGCTGAGGGAGCTCAATATGAGGTTAGTTCAGAGGCACAATGCATGTTTATTTATGAGGTAAGCCAATAAGTTCGATTCCATTATATAGAGGTAAGTTAAGATTAAGAGTAATAGAAAGTGTTTAATGAATAAGATTTAAGTTATTGTTTATATGTGCAATGTGAGTATAAGATTTAAATATATTATAAGAGTTTAGGCATGATTATTAGTTTATTGTTTATGAGTTTCATAAGAACATGCATGAGTTACATGGATATATATGATTAAGTTGTAAGCTAGATAGTTTAACCTAATTAAGGATCAATAATAGAGCTTATGAATATTTGAAAAGTGGCATAAGTTGCATGAATGTTCATTTGTTAGGGTTATGTTACCTAATTGAACTAGTGTGTCAATGGCTATTTTCTTAAGTATTATGTGATGAGTTTTAAATGATTAAATGCAAGAAATATGAAGATTAAATGTTAATAAGGTTATTAGTATATAGGTAGAAGAAGAATAGGTTAAAGTTTGAGGAAAATGAAGTGAAGAAATGAATTGAATTGGAGTTTGGACATGAAAGCTTTGGCACGCCCTTAGAGAAACTTGACATGACCATGTCAAAACTTTCCAAGGCTTGATAGCCCATGTCACAAAACGTGACATGTCCATGTCACCCATTTTGCCTTTATGACGCACCCATGCCCATTGATGCACACCCATGTTCCTTTATATTCTAATTCCAAATTTGAGACAAAAGCCTCCACGCTCTTTAACATGCTTTGGACACGTTCGTGTTGAATTATAAGTCAGTAATGAATAGTAGGTCGATCTAATTTAATATTTAAGCCATTTTTTTTCATTCTTATCTGTCCACAAGCTTCTACACACATTTCTTATCTTTTTATCACCATCAGAGCTTTTGTTCTTCATTTTCCTCTCAACCAAAGCCAAAATTCTTCATGTCTTAAGATCAACACAAGAGTTTGAGAGATTTCAAGAGGAAGTTCAAGGATTTAAGAGAAAGTTCTCTCCTTTCTTCTTTCCTTGGATGAGTTTAGGTTTAAAGGAAGGATAAATCTTTAAGGTAAGGTGCTAATCCTTTAAATTTCATTTGGATATTAGTTTAATTGAAGTTTAATTATGATATATGAGTTAGATGAAGTGTGTATTTGGCATAGATGATGCAAGGATAAGTTTAATTTGAATTCATGGAAATACTAGGTGTAGGAAACCCTAAGTTCAAGCTTGATTTGTTATGGTTATGAAATAAAATTACTAGAAAGGCTTGAGAATTAAGAATCTATGATTTAATTTAAGAAATTAAGCTATATGATTAGATTTCATGGAAGTATAGTTGCTATGTGATTTGGAGATTTTATGTGTAGGCAAAGGTGAGCCAAGGAAATGATGAATTACATGTAAATTTAGATGATTTGAATTTGATTGAAATGTTATAAGCAAGGGAGGTAAGTTATGAATGTATGACAACCTACCATGTTGTGTTTGTCAATAACTTTCAATGATTTATTCATTCTATAAAACCTAACTTGAATTATTGCTATTAATATGATCATTATAGAACCTCATTTGTTTCATTGCTAATGATCCTTATTATTGAACTTAATGTTATCGATAAATACTTATTTGTTCATAAAAGGCCACTTGGGCTAAAGTTATATTGTATATTGAAGCCATTTGGGCTAAATGATATTATTTGTGTATGATCCTATTAAACCATGACCAAGCTTATAAGCCAATGTAACAGAACTCCTAACTAATGGGGGAGAAACCATTAGACTGTATGCATTAGTGACTCAATTGACCGGGTCTATAAACTAAGTTAGACTGTCCTTACCAAATAGTGCAGGATCAAGGGAAAGGAACCACCCTTTCTGTTCATACCAATATGGTATTCTGTTTAAGGAGAAAACCTTTTCTACTATAAAAGGTCGTGAGTTCAAGTACTATTTTTGATCACAAACACTCTTCTATTATAAGATATGAGTAATTGATGGACATGATGAGATGGTTCTATTACAATGATATATACTTTTGGTGCCCTTCATTCATAGCTCATATATATAATGTGTATTGTTGAACCCATAATTATTTTGATATGTATTTGTTCATATGACCATATGAACTATTGATTTATATATGTAAATAACATTATAATTGATTTATTGACTATTTTTAAAACCTCTTCATTCATATGCATTTCATAATTTACTAAGTTGACGGCTCACTAGATTGTTTGTGGATTTCAGGTTATGGATCAAAGAGTCTAGAAGATAGAAGTTGATCATATAGCTAAAGTTTCTTAGCTTTCCTTCTCCATCAATGTCACATCCCTTCTTCAGCAGACAAAAGAGCTATATAGATCCAAAGCGAAAGGATGTTAACTTTTCTATAGGAGATCATGTTTTCTTAAAAATATCTCCTATGAAAGGTATGATGAGGTTTGGGAAGAAAGGTAAACTTTCTCCAAGGTACATTGGGCCATTTGAGATATTGGACCGAATTGGCAAGTTTTCGGTTTATTTTAACAAAACAAGTTTGGCAAGTTTAATACACAATGGCTTAAAATGATTTCATGAACATATATAAATGAATGAACAATAATGTATGAATTAAAGTAAAATAAAGCAATAACGAAATTGAAAACAATAAAAGAATTAAATACAAAAAGTAATAGAAATGTTAAATGTACAGTATAAACCAAATTAGAGGATACTTTCTCTAGCCCTTATGGGATTCTAGGAAAGTCACACATTCCCTAAAATAAATCCAATAACAAAAGTAAATAAACAAAGAAATGAAAGAAAGCACAAAAATATACAAAGAAGGTGAAATAGGAAGAAAGTTCGTTTTAATTGGATTTGATGCTTTCGGACAAGTATGCCTACGTATCCCTTCAAATGGGAATCAAAATCCACGTAGTTCGCCCTTCTTGCGAAGGGGTTTTCTTTAGTCTAAGCCTTTTATTATATTTCAGATTTATTGATTAAAAGGTGGGTTGATTAATTAGTTAACCTAATTGATTTACCAAGTTGGATTAATTATTTCAGATTTTAATTAACTAACAATCTAGATAAACCAATTTAATTAACTAACTAAGAAAAATAAAATGAATAAATAAATAAAACGAAAAGAGAAAGGAAAAGAAGCTTACCTTGCGCTTGAGCGACTTTAGGACGGCGGAGACTTGTCTCGGTCGGTGGTGGACTTGCCTCGGAGAGCTTGCCTCGGATGATGGAAACCTTTGACTCGGTGGGTTGACTCAAGAAGTCGCAACCCAATCTCGCTTTGCAAAGCAAGAAGCAATAGCAAAGCAAGAAATAAAAGAAACTGGGGAGCTCGTTCCTTTCGGACCAAGCTTAGGGGGATGGCTCGCTTGATGCAAAGGCTAATCAAGCAAGCCAAAGGATGTGTGAGAAA
>CATKHJ010327719.1:0-10903 GCA_949750685.1 Vernicia montana
ATAAGCTGATTTGCTGACTCATGAGAGAGTCTGCTGAACAGGAACCTGAAGAGTTATAATGATTGTTATATATTATATATTGCCACAGGTTCTATTAGCAGGTGGGCCCATAGCCCAGAGATATGAATATTTGATAATGTGATATATTCATTCATAGTAAGATATGTCAGGCTGACTACGGGTTCTGGAAGCCTTACGCTTACCCGTTCCCTAGTGCCGGTCACGTGCCTAAGAATCGGGTCGTGACAAAAACTAACATTTTGTATATACATACATAAACATGATCTTTGAACATACTAAATTCACATATACATTTTACAAATAAAAACAACTTTAATATTTTATACTTTCTATATAAAACCTATACACCATTGGAGCTTCTAGAGTGGAGCATCTTCAAAATATAAATTTTACATTTTCTTGTGGTTCCTTAATGAAAAAAGAATAGTCGAAGAATAACTCTTATATTAAACCTGAAAAATTTAGAGGAGAGGGGTGAGTATAAAAACTCAGTAAATAAATAATATATATTATGTATGTAAAAATGCAATTATGCATTAATATTTTTTTAAAAAAATTATATATTAAAATTTCAATTATAACACTAGCATGATGACTTGAATAAAAATATAAGTGCAGTTATGTAATGACATTTTAAAAACTTGGTTATTTGAAGTAAGATATTAGAAATGATATATAATAATCATGGCCTTGTTCACATTGAGACAGAAATCAGTTTGTAACTGATAACTTGTAACTTATACTTGTACTTGTATCATGAGATGCAAGACTGATCAGGTACTTGCGTCCTAGGGCATTTGACCCCCCTAGATGGAACTTTGATAAATTTAGCCTTGTCAAGTAAGCTACTATGTGCACATAGCCTGATGGATCTCCCATCAGTTAGAGCATTTCTCTCACATTATTTACATATTCTTCTTGTAATAAAGAAATATAATTTACAACTTACAAATATAATCATAAATAATTATAGAGCTTGATAATTCAATCCACTTGCACTTTCATGATTACAATAATGCATAAACATGAATTCTCTTAGTAACTCTTGAAATTTTATAAATTTATAAAAATTATGAACATGAAAATCATGCGATTGTGAAATTTGAAACCTTAATCTTTTATAACTTTATCATGTAAGAACTTGAAAATTTAAAAGTTAAAAGTATAATATATCATTCCATGGAAACTTGTAATTGATCATTATATGAGAAATCATTTTCAATAATATGCAACTTGATTACTTAAAAATCAAAATGAAACATAATATATATCATTTACTCACCTCAACTCCTAAACTCCTATCACACTAGCAAAGACAATAAGGTTTATCATACTCTTCCCAGTCATTTTATTTATCTTGATTCCTTCTAAATTCTACACCAATCATCATATTCAATTACATTTATTATATTGGTACTTAAAAATCAAAGTAAACTAATTTTTATATAATTTCTAATCCTATAACCCTACATCCCACTAATTTCCTAGTCCTTATTTTCAAGTTATGAAAATTAACATACTATTTATTAGTCATTCATTCATCAAGGCATAACTCTTTCATTGATTAAAATTAATTAAATATTTATAAAATCATTAAGGTTTGCCGAATAGAAGAATTGGGGAAAAGTTCTAATCATCTTCAATTAACCTATAATTTAATGTAAATTCATCACCCACATATTCATTTAAACTCAATTTTTAACTTAGATAAAATTAAAGAATTTGAATCCAATTATCCCATAATAGCCAAAATAGTGGGAGGAAAAACTTAACTTTTCATTCATTTTGTTTTTCTTTCCACTAATAGATGAATTCACACTATTTAAGTTAACTCTTAACTTTTAGATTGAGGAATCATCAAATTCAAATATGCATAAATCTAATTTATCACAATTTTAAACAAATAAAATTTCTCTCCTCCATCTAATATTTGACTGAATATATATATATGAGGCAACGGAGAAGAGAATTTTATCAAGGCTAATTAAAAAAACATAATAATCATACTCTAGTGATCAAAATGAAAGTGTTTGGAAAAAAAAAAATACCTTGAAAAGAATTCTCCTTATTTACTTGAAGTGATTGCCGAATTTCTAAAGAGACGAGAGAGAAAATATTTGTTCTTCTTTGTTTTAGAAAGAGAACCTTAAGAAGAAATGGAAATCTCCAGATGCTTTATAAATTTATATTAACTTATTTACGTTCAATACGTGTGGTGTGTAGAAAATTCAATAAAAAAAATTTAGGTTTAATAAACATAAATCAACAAATTGCAATAGATGAGGATGAAAAGAAATGATACAATAAATCAAGGTAAGAATACACCAATCATCATTACTACATTTGGCCAAAAGATGATGTAGGGTCCACATCCACCAATATAATTTCTTTATTATTTTTATTAAATAATATTGACAATTTTTATTATTTATTATTTTCCTTTTTATATTCTTTCACATTCTCAATTTCAATTATTTAATCTCAAATCAAAATATATTCATTTATTCACTAACAAATAATTATATAATTCATATTTATATAATTAATTATTATATATTTATCAAATCACATCATAGTGAGAAATTCTTACACCACTTTTCTAATGGGGCCCTCTAGCTCCATAACTTATAAATTTTCAAATTTACTTCTATATCATATATATATTCATAGCGAACAAGTTTCTAATTAGGAAAAAGATCTAGGGTATTACACTATAAGTTCACATATCGTTAGCAGTGGGCCTAAAATTCTATTTATGGCCTATAAGTCATAACCAACCTCTAGCAAGACATTATGAATACCTAAGTTAAGTGAAGGTCAGTGACACAACCTTTTCACAATCAGTGTTATAGTCCTTTTGTCACTTGATATATTAATTGAACATAAAGCATGGATTATGTCACCCTTATATTGTTCAATTAAACTATTTCTCGATCTCCAAGTAGACTGACTAAAGAAATGACATTGATAATCCTTATCAATTCATTTGAGCACGTTCATGCATTTTCTCAGTCTCACTTATCGAGGGCCCTAGAGATATATCTCTCAAAATATGAGAGAGATAAATTCCTTCTCAATCACTCATATCTCTCTACATGATTTATTCTATATCCAACAACAGTCTGTATTACTATCATGTAACAAATGATGTTGAACTGTGTCAAAATATGGAATTCCTCATGTAGGAATCTGTGGTGACTTCAAGTCAAAGGACTAAATAACAATAATGTAATGAGAATCACTTATGACATTAACCATGTAGTATTCTCACAGTGGGTCGGTCCAGTACACTGTTCTCTAACATGTACCTATGAGCTGACTTAATTTCTTATATATATGACCAGTAAAACATGATCATCAGTCAAACTACATACTAGTCTTAATTCATTATTGTTCCACCAATAATGAGTGACTAGGGATAATTTAGAATAGTATCCCATTTACCTTAGGGTTTTACTATCAAGTCACATACTTGATGACCTTTAGATGGAATGAATTATTCATGGAATTTATTATCAAGTTAAAGAACATTAATTGTAAGTAATAACATAATAATGAATTGCCTCATTTATTAAGAAAAATGTAATAATGACAACATCCATACTATTGGCCTAGGGCATATCACTAACACTGATAACATAAATGCTCATGCATAATGCCCACTAAATAAATAATCACATAATTTCCAAGGATAAGGATCAGTCGATAGGAATCACACTAAACCTCAATATGGGGAACTAATCCCCCTATCAGGCTCTTTGAATCAAATTACTGTCTCTTAAGATACAATACATAGGGTCCCAGCCATCACTAGACTAAGCCACGCAGCGCTGACTCAACTAGCAGCGGCATTGAGCAATGAGTAAGCCCGCAGTTGTTATACACTAGTCATAACTAGACTTGTTCATGGGTCGGGCTTGGGCAGGTTCAGTTCGAGTTCAATCGGGCTTGGAATTTTTTACTTATGTCCAAGCCCGTCCCAAGCCTGAGATTAATTTATTTTAGGTTGTCCAAGCCTGAGCCCGCCATCTTTGGAAAAGCTCATTAGAGTTGGGCTCAACCTGAATTATATATATATATATATATTAAAAAATTCAGAAATAATATAGATATATATAATATATAGAAATAATATCAAAAGCAAGTACGTGGTGTAGTGGTTAAAGCATTTCTCACCTTAATACTTGGTGTATGATCAAACCCTACCTCCATCTCCAAATATACATTTTATTTATACTTTATAAATGTCGGGTCGGACCTGACTTTTATCACATATGACAAGGCCCGCCCACTAAAAGATTGGGTTTTAACCGGGTCGGGCTTATATGTAATATTCCTTGTCCAAACCCTATAATTTTGGATCTAGCAGGTACTCGAGCCCATGAACAAGTCTAGTCATAACTCATCATATCCCAATCATCACAATATAGTCATAATCACAATCATAGGTGGTCCTATATCATCTTAATCATATCCAAACATCCACAAGTAATATATAACATAATTTATAATGCAATATTCACAGTCGAGTGCTAGAATGTCTTTATGTATTCATAGTGCATAATTATATACATATACATATATACATGCAGTATATTCAAATGCATGAGAGACAGATAAAATATATTAGATAGTATCACTCACAAACAGACAACCTAAATTTTAACCTTTAAAGTTATATTCAAATGGCTCTTAAGATTATGCCGAAATTTTGGCAGAGTCTCATCTGTAACCATGACATTTCCCCCCTGAAACAAAAGAAATAGCACTTCTAAATAGCTCTCAAGGCTCACAACAATCAACAACTCAATTGCCCCATCTGGACCTCCAAATTTAGCAAACATCTCAATTCATCAATCACACAATATCATAACCATAAAACATCATTTAAAAATAATTTACTAAAAAATAATTTAAGAATATAAAATTCTATAAATCATTTAGGTTTATAAGCATTCTTTTTATGAAATTCTTTTCTTTAAAATATTTCTAGTAATTTACATATATATAGTAAACACTCTTTTTACTAAAATTATTTTAGCTTATAAACCATTTTAAAATCAATTTGAATCGTCTAATGTCTTTAAATCAAATTACATCGCTTATTTTGTTATAACTATACACACACACACACACACACACATATATATATAACTCATTTTGATATTTGATTAAAAACAATGATAAAATAATATAAAATTATTCTCAATAAATTCATAGAAATTCATAATAATTATAAATTTACCAATTTAACTCCAAGAATATAAACATAATCCATATATACACTTTCTAAAAATAAATGATCTGAAAAATCAAGCATTAAAGTGAAAAAGCGAAGGTTTCGGACTTATCAACGCGTCATTCGATCGAACTAAGGTCATAACACATGTCAAGAAGTCAAAACGAAGCTACTGGAGACTGAGACCCATGCGTCGCCATTGCCAGTGGTCCTGAAGGTTGAGAAGAATGCCATTTAACTCGTCTAGTCATCAAGAACTCAAAAATGCATGCCACTCGTCGCCGATCTTCGGAAATGAAACCCAAAAGTTCAAATTCCCAAATTTTTCGATCTATGCTTCCAGTCAAGGATCGGTGGCAATATGGGTACCGAAATGAAGCTGGGAATGAGATAAGTCTAATGGTACTAAGATTGCCAAAATCCAAGCTTGGAATCAACCGGAATCAAGGTTGGAAGCTCGCCAATGCCGGAAAGCTTCGCCTTGCCCATGCACCACCGTTCGTCTTCGTTTCTTGTAGTTTTTGCTTTGCTGGAGGCCTGTGGACTTGGTGGTAGTGGCAGTGAAAGCCACCGCTGGCCGGAGGTGGGTGAATCGGCACCCATCGCCTCACCTTCTCTCTCTCTCTCTCTCTCTCTTACCCGATCTATTCTCTCTCTCTCTCTCTCTCTCTCTTTCTCTCTTACCCGATCTATTCTCTCTCTCTCTCTCTTACCCGATCTATTCTCTCTCAATCAATTGGTAGTCTTTGATTGGTTGTTAAAGGCCAGTCAAAACTGTCCTATTATTATTAAAAAGGGTTTTTTAATGAAACCATTTACAGCTGAAGTGGAAGTAGCTGGGTGTAGACTTGACCACAGGCCAATTCGAAACCGAACCTGAACCAGCCAAAAATTGGACAAGAATTGGAACCATAGTTTCAGTCCGGTCTTAGCTCGTAAGGAGGACCAGTCCTGTTCCAATCCTCCTTACCTTAAATTTGAACCAGAATCAAAACTGGAATCTCCGGTCTATATATGATTCGATTTTAGTTGTATTTGTGTAATTTATATAAAAAAAAAAATTAATAAACTTGAATCGGTTCTAGTTTAGAATCAGAACTGAAACCGAACCGTCTATATATGATTCGATTTCGGTTCTACAAAATATTGAACAGAAATGGTCAATTCAATCTCAATTTCAGTCCAGTTTGAAATTGTGATCGGGGCTAGCTGGGTGGTTAAAAGCAAACATAAAGTTGCCTCAGGTCATAAGTTTGATCCACGCCTAAGACTCCTTTTTGCATAAATAAATGATATTTTACTTTAAGATAATATTTAAAAGAAAATGTAATAAATTGAAAATTTTAATTAGTTATTTTCATGAAATATTTTCTTTATATATTTATATATCATTATTAAATTTAAATATAAAAATATAAATAAAAATATATATTTTTTTATAAAATAAAATTTTAAGTTATTACACAACCGATAGGAAAAAACTTAAAAATTTGAGCTTTTAGAATTAATAGTTATTGAGGCAACTAACAGCTTGTTAGCTGACTTTATAATTTATGAAACGGGTTAAATTAATTGATAAGAATCAACAAGTTATTAGCCAACTCTCAACAACAGGTTCATCTATTCATGCTCTTATCTAATTTATTCACACTCTTGTGAGCCTCACATTAAAATTTTTTATGGTTATTTATAATAGGTTTTTTAAGTATTGGATTGGAAAAATTTAACATTGATGAAATTCAAATATAACAAAAACTTCTAAAATAATCTCACCTTATCACTATATTAGAACACTAATTGATTATCTATAATAATGATGGTCTAGTTAATATGAGTTTAAGGTAAAAAACTAAAATCTAGGCAATTAGCTAAATACCCCTTTTAATTTTTAATTTCATCATATTATTCTTGAATAAAAAAAATTAATAAACAAAAGAAAAAAAAATAAGCCTGACAATGATATATTAACTAATCCAAGTCTAATTTTATATAAATTAAATCAATAATAAAATTCAAAAATTTCTGCATAATATTTCCAAAATCAAAAGTTCATAATATAGTTATAAAAAGTAATAAATAACATATACATATAGTTATTTTAAAATTATTTATTAACCCATTAAAAAACTACTTTTCAAGAGATAAAAATATAAATATATATTTTATTTAAAAGAAAATTATATTAAGATTAAATATAAAAATTAGACAATTAGTAATACTAAAATATTCCTTAAATTATTTTCACACTTAAATTTTATTGATTTATCCTTGAAAATTTTATATTAGTTTAAATTTTAGATAAAATATTAATTTTTGTATCCTACCAATACAATTAAAGTATTATTGTAATTAAACCATTTAAAATTAATTTTTTTTTTATTTTTTATAATAACAAGAACAAATCAAAATGTCAATTCCATCAACAAAATTTACAAAAAAAAGTAAAAAATAAAAGAAATTTTCTCACTATTATTTCAAATAATCTTATACTAAAAATATCAAACAATAAGTTTTGAAATAAATTAAAATTAATAAAATATCTATTTCATCTTTTTTAAAATCTTATACTTAAAATTGACTGTTATAAAAGTACCAAAATACCAATAAATTGCATATGATCTCATATACTAGGATTAAGAATTTCCAATTCAACCAGCTGAAAACATTGCTCATTACAGAAACATTCAAGTACATGCAGCTAATAATATTTATGTCTTCGAATTTACTCAAGTCATAATGTTTTTTATCAAAACATCAAAAAGCTGTACTAATTACCATAATTACATTAAGAGAACTCCTTGACGATGGTCATAAAAAGAATTTGGACTTCAACAATCACAGTATTACCAACTATGAATCCCTTTGATTCATCCTTGAGTTTGTTGAGAGATATAAAATTTGAGAAACCCCAATTTTTGGATGAATTACTGAATTCACCATGACCTGCAAGACATCAGCTAACATTAAGTTACATTACCCCCCACAAAAAAATTAAACAGAGCTTCTGAAATAGATTTTTCCATAAGATGCATTTTCATTGCTCATAAGGAGCAAATGTTGATAAATGTCACAATTGAATGCCATTCACCTGTCTTTTCATAATGTTTTCCAGAAACTTGATCCCTTATACAAAAAATGTAGTCAGTATAGACCTTTTGTCCAGAAGCTAGAGGATTTACCAAGTGTAAATACATGGACAAACTTTTGTCTTTCCCTGTTCCATTCCCATTGGGATAGAGTGTGATAAGTACCTAAATGAAATTGAAAAGGAATCAAATTATGGCTCATAGCAATAGTGAAGTTATTTCATATCAATTTTGAAACTAAAAAATATATCTTTACTCACCATTTATGCTCACCAATAACAAACACCTGAGAATCATTGCATTCTAGGTAGAGCTGTGCAAACTTTTGAACATTCCAAGTGTAGGTGCTATTAGCAAGCTCCTTCACAATAGACACACATTCACCTTTAACAGTACATTCCATAACAGAAATCTCAGCTCCAAATACACAACAATCATCAACAAGGTATCCATTTGAAGCATCATTAAAAGCAGCTAGTGAAATAAATTGGTCGAAACCCCATTCTGTTTTCATTCCACGAAATCGCCTTATCCTGTCCTTACCACCTACTCAAAAGATCAAAGCATACAGATAAATCAGTAAATTAATTCAAATAAATAGTTGAATTTTGAAAAACTACGGATCTGTTTGACATTGCTATTGAGAAAAACACTATTAAAAATATTGATCGAACATAATTTAAAATTATTTTTAAAGTGAATTTATTATGTTCTAGTCACTGAACAACAATTTTCAAATTACTTTTATATTAGCATCTAAAAAGATGTTTCCGGAAGAATAAGTGTCCGATCTCAATGCCAAACAGACTATAAAAAGGCTAGCAAGTACCTTCAACAACCAAATACTTATCCTGAATTTGATTATAAACAGACAACTTGAAGCACGCATTAACCCCTTGATGAAAGGGTAATGTATTTGAATCGGATAGTACTAAATATAGAGATATGTGATCATTCTCATTTACTTTCTTGTTTCCTTTAGGGTAAAGAGACAGTCTCCTGAACAAAAACATGAAAGTGGAAACAAGAGCAATTCAAAATTAATTAAAAACCCAAATCCCATTAAAGGGGAAAATTAAAATTTTAAAAATTAGAGCCTACCATTTGTATCCGCCAACATCAAAATCACAGGATCGATAGTTTTCTACCTTTGAAATAGAAAGTTGGGAAAAATTTTCGATCTTAAATAAGTAGTGAGCTGGTGGAAAATCCCTTAATTCCCTGATTATATCCGTTGATTCTGTTGATTAAGAATCAAAATCACAAACACATAAATATCTATATGATAATTGTTAAATGATTGAGAGAGAAAATGGGTACCTGTTTGTTGTTCTTGTTTGACATTGAGTTCAGTGATTGGATCTTCCATAACTGTTTTTACTTGTTCTTTGGCAGTGAGTTCAGCGATCACTTCTTCCATGGCTGCGTTTACTTCAGTTCTCTCTTTAGTCTTTGCTTTATGGGAAAACTTGCAAGCGAAGGAGTGTAGTGGAAACTGAAGGAGTCAACAGTCAAGGAAAAAAAAAATCATTTTCTATTCTCAATTTTTTTTTATTATATATATTTTTTGAGACGTGGTTATTACGGCCAACAAGCTCTTTCTCCATATTTTCTCCATTATGTCCCTCTTCACATGGATAAATTATATTATGGATTCAGATCTATATAACATTGTGAATCTGAATATTTACGTCATTTATTGACTGGATTTGCACGTGAAAAAAAAATTTTAATTAATAATTGTTCACTTTCTCCAGAATATCAAGTTTTTCTTCGCGCTCTCTAACTTCTTGCTCTTTATAATTTTGAAAACCCTAAAACTTTACACCTCTTTGCTCTCTCTAACTTCTTGCTCTTTGTAACTTCTTTCTCTTTGTGTTCGAATCGCTTTGCTTCAATTTCTGTGACATCTTTATCTGAGTAAGTTTTTCACCATTTTTTTGTGATTTTATGTTCGTTTATTGATATTTTAACGGCCAACACGCTCTTTCTATATATTTTCTCCGTTATCTCCCTCTTCACGTGGGTAAATTATATTATGAATCTAGGTTTATATAGCATTGTGGATCTGGGTGTTCACGTCATTTATGGGTTGTATTTGCACGTGGAAAAAAAATTGAATTAATAATTGTTCGCTTTCTCCAGAATATCAAGTTTTTCTTCGCGCTCTTTAACTTCTTGCTCTCTGTAATTTTGAAAACCCTAAAACTTTACATCTCTTTACTCTCTCTAACTTCTTGCTCTCTGTAACTTCTTTCTATTCACGCTCTCTAACTTTGTGTTCGAATCGCTTTGCTTCAATTTCTGTGACATCTTTATCTAAGTAATTTTTTCGCCATTTTTTATATTGTTTGTTTAGTTTTTGTGATTTTATGTTCGTTTATTGATGTTTTAAAGTTATTATGTTTTTTATTTTAGTGTTTTATGTTTTTTTAGTGTTCTAATGTTTTGAATTTTTTAGGGTTTTGTGTTTTTGAATTTGCTTGTGTAATTTATTTCAATTTTTAGGGTTACGTTTTGTCTAAATTTCTTTGTTTTGACAATGTGAGCATATTTA
>CATKHJ010327818.1:0-10054 GCA_949750685.1 Vernicia montana
TATCAATTGATAGATGAATTTACAATTGCTTAGACTTTTATCAAATGAATATTTTATGCTTTAGGTGGTTTACAAAGAAATTTTGTTCAAGAACTCAAAACACAATAAATAATAGTATATTTTTCACTCACCTCATTCAAATAACACTTCTATTTTCATGAATTATTCTTTCACATCTCATAATATCATTGATCCACATCATGCCTTTCATTACTCTCTTGGTCTCCTCTAAAGTCTACAATCAATGAATTACATATAAATAAACTCAATTAATACTTATCTTGACTTAAATTTGTAAATAGCTTCATCTAATAGCCTAATATTAACTTAGATTCAATATAACTCTAACTCCTTTCTATCTAATATTCATCAATAATTCACATCAAATATCTCAAATAAGATAATTAATCCACATACAAGTTCATTTAGTCATCAAATCTCACTTAATTCACTACAAGAATTTATGTATTCTTAACTTTACCCATTTGCTATCTTACTATCAAATTCACAATTGATATCATAGTCAAGTTAATTAACCATATAAAAATCTATTTCTCTTCAATTCTCAACTTAAAACTCAACTTACAACTTAATAGATATACAAATCTAACTTAAAATTAACAAGGAAGCTTTAAAGATTTATTACCTCTACATGATGAATCTTGAAAATCAATGGGTTTAATCTTTATTTCCTTGAAGAAATTTACAATTTTTTGGTGTTAGAAATGGTTGGAGATGAAAAAGAAAGAGAAAGAATAAAGAAGATGAAGATGAAAGAGTGTTCTGTGGTCAACTTTTGGGTAGGTAAGTCATATATATCCATTTGGAAGTTGTTGGGCATTAAATGCATTCACTTTCCTATTTGGGGCTAGCCCACGGCCGTGGCTCCCATGGTGGTGACCGTGATTTTTACACAGAAGCGAATATGCTAAATTTCAGCTTGTTCAACGGGCATGACTCTAGGTGTGACCCTGACAGTAACAGATGTTACTCCACTATTTTAACCATAACTATCTTTATACTTATCCAAATGACTTTATTTATTTTTCTAATTAAATTAGACACATAAAGATATAACATATCCAAAATTCACCTCAAAATATGAACTACACAATTTATACTGAATTTTTAAAGATTGCCCTGTGTCTGAGCAAATTCAATCAGAACAGTCTCCATAATTTTTATTATATCTCCAAACGTACACCCTCAAATGCAAAACTGATTTAATATCAATTATTTTACATATAAATAAACATTTTTTATGTTTTGAACTTTTTCTAATTCAACTTCTAAGATCATCTAATAAATCACACAAATTTCATATTCTTCACTTCTCTTTCTTTAATCCATTTATTCTTTCTATCAAATCTTATTCCAATTAATACCTCTTGATTAAATCTCCATATCACTTGCATTCAATAATTCACAATCACTAATAACTCATGAACTCCAAGGTTACATATAACTCATAGGATTGGGATATTATGTTTGTCAGAAGGAGATCTATCTTTATGATGTCTATTATTGCCACAGCTTAGATGGCACAGCGGCTTTCACGACAGCAGTTCGAGGCCTAAATGGTACCAAAGGCAAAGTGGTGGTTGCAGCCACTCTAAAACATCTACATAGAATCCACACCATTTGGCATTCCAAGTTCTGAAAATTAAATCCGGAGAGGGTACTATTTGCCATGTCATCGATGATGATAACCTTGTATGGGTCTCTCTTTAAACTTATTGTAATGAAGTCTTTTTTTTTTTTTTTGGGTATAATGTAATGAAGTCTCTTTTAAGGCTACTTGATGTAAACCTATCAATTATATAATAATGGTGAATATAAATCACAATCAATTATGCAATAAAATAATAGCCATGCTTGGAATAATATCAAATTTTATGAACTCCTTAAATAACGAATTTTCTACACAATTTAGTGAAATCTAAATATGAGGAAATGAACATCTGAAAATTTGAGGAATAAGAGAGTTTTCATTCAAATAGCGAATTTCTTTTATTAAGTCACTTGTTAAACTATAAATTTTTTAAGTATTCAAAAATTCCTTTAAACTGAAATTTATTTTTGACAATTCAACAACATTAAAATTTTATAACTTAAGTTTTATAGTTTACAAAATATAACTTCTAATTTAAATATTTAATATTAACATATTATATATTGAGCTCTCGAAATATAAATTTCATTTTAAAATAGAAAAATTCATAAAATTGAAAAACTAAAAGTGAAATATAATATTTTATTATTTTATTACTAAATTTATAGTCATATTTAGTAATATTTCATATTTTTTACCATATAAATGATCTTTTTTTAAAAAAATATAATATTTTATTATTTTATTACTAAATTTATAGTCATATTTATAAATGGTGGTGGCACCAGCTGTTGAAATTTTCTATTTTCATATTTTTTACCAAATAAATGATCTTTATTTTTTTAAAATATAATATTTTATTACTAAATTTATAGTCATATTAATTATAAATGGTGGTGGCACCAACTGTTGAAATTTTCTATTTTCATATTTTTACCATATAAATGATCTTTATTTTTTTGAAATATAATATTTTATTATTTTATTACTAAATTTATAGTCATATTTATAAATGGTAGAGGCATCAACTGTTGAAATTTTCTATTTTCATATTTTTTACCATATAAATGATCTTTATTTTTTTAAAATATAATATTTTATTATTTTAATTTATTACTAAATTTATAGTCATGTTAATTATAAATGGTGGTGGCCCAACTGTTGAAATTTTCCTTTTTCATATGTTTTACCATATAAATGATCTTTATTTTCTTGAAATATAATATTTTATTATTTTATTACTAAATTTATAGTCATATTTATAAATGGTGGTGGCATCAGCTGTTGAAATTTTCTGTTTTCATATTTTTTACCGTATAAATGATCTTTATTTTTTTGAAATATAATATTTTATTATTGTATTTTATTACTAAATTTATAGTCATATTAATTATAAATGGTGGTGGCACCAGCTGTTGAAATTTTCTATTTTTATATTTTTTATCATATAAATAGTCTTTATTTTTTTGAAATATAATATTTTATTATTTTATTACTAAATTTATAGCCATATTTATAAATGGTGGTGGCACCAGCTATTGAAATTTTTTATTTTCATTAGCTTCTGTTTAGTTGTTTTGGCAGCTGGTGCCACCACCATCAAATTGTTTTGGCAGGATTAACAGCTGGTCTTTATGGTGAAAATAGTAATGACATTGTGAAAGTAAAGAAATGCTCCTCAATTCTGGTGAGTATAATAAATTTGGGAGGGAATTTTCTATTTTTCCATGCTTGCTCTTGGTTATGAATTCTTCACCATTTGTTGTTCTTGATTAAAAGAATTATCTTTAAATGCATGAGTTTTGATCTCAATGGCTATTGAATGGGGTTCTTGATTTTTTGTTTTTCTTTTGTTTTTGCATTTAATGAAAAGATCTAGGTTCATTTTTTTATTTTTAATTTTAATATTTTTTATTGCTTAAAAATATAATTTTTAAATTTTTAATATTTTTTATTATTTAAAAATATGAATTGAGTCTCACAATATTACAGTATTATTGCTAATTGACTGACAGACTTTAAATTAATTCAAATTAATTTTTTTTTGAAATAAATCCAAATTAAAAATTTGAACCTCTTATTGAGTTAAAACTTAATTCAGACCTGTATTAAAATGAAAGTAAAATGAATTATTTTTTTTTCTTTGATTTGTGTGGAATAATAATTTTTTTTTAATTTTTTAATAGCATTAAAAAAAAGTGGAATTCATTATGATGTGACATCTCTGGGTGACATGGTACGCTTATGTGACAATCCACATCAGCCTCTCAGGTTTGGATTCCAGATAGTGACCACTGGGTGAAATGATTTGAAAGTTTAAGTTTTTCCCGGCAAAAAATTTTTTTTTAGTAATCACATTGAAAAAATAATAAAGTTTAGTGATTTTCTAAGCTATTTACCCCTGCATTTTTAAATTTACTTATGGGAAAAGTATCAATTTAACTGTTTTTAGAAAAAACAGTTTTAAAAAAATATAAATTTTTTTGTTAAAAAATACTTTTTTAAAACGCAATTCTTAAACGGGCCCTATATTATCTACCAAATTTTGGTCAAGTTTTATTTTGGATGCTAAATTTCAATTTTTTTTTTCTTTTTAGCACCTAAACATCAATTTCATTTCACCGAACCCATCCTAGAATTCAGTGATTTTGCACTGACCTGGCCGATCATGTTATGACATGTCACCTTTCACATCAATAGTAAAATAAGTCTAAAAAGTCACCAAACTATATTTCATGTATCAAAATGGATACCAAATTTTAATTTTTTTTTTCTTTTTGGTATTTGAACATCAATTTTTCTTCACAAGGAATTTATCCAATTATAATCGAGAGATTTTTCGCTAATGGGTCGGTTTCAGTAGGCAAAAAATTGATTATATATTTCTAAGTGATAAGTGCGGAAAACACTATGTTTTAGCCCTTGTTCTTATTGTTTTTTATGCTTCAAATTGAGTTTAACTTGTTTGTGCGAGTGTTTTCACAGTTATTTTAGCTATGAACCGATTATGACTCATAATAGTGAAGATCAAAGCCAAAATGCTAACTTTTGGAAGAAATTGGGCAGTCATGGCTAGGATTCCAACTGGGATTTCAGTAGTCTGATAAGAACAAATTGGAAATATATCTAGTAGCCTCCCACGGCTGGGATTCCAGCTGGGATTTCAATAGTGTGACGGTAATGTTCCAGCATTATAAAATCAGATATGATAACATTTTGGAGGGGAGCTTTTGGGAGTTCTAAGAAACCCTAGCCTTGTGGCTAGGAATTTGAGGTTCCTTTAGGTTCTCGGATAGTTTAGGAACTTTACTTTCGAGAGATTGAAAGTGTAGTTCAAAATTAAAGATCCATCTTTGTATATAATTGAAGTAGGAAATCAAGGATTGAAGGAAGGATTTCTGCAATACCATCCATGAATGGTTTGAGTTTTCTTATTTCTTGTATTTGTTATTTTTGAATTCTATTATGAAATAATTGTTTTCTGTTTACATATTGATGAACCTAGTTCTTGACTAAATGAATCGAATAATATAAGTTTTGATTAATTCATCTTTGATTGTCTTGTTTCTATGTTAAATCTTATTATTCTAATTAGCAATTGATAGCTTGTCAATTAGATATTATTTCTATATTAAATGAGTAGAGATACCTTAATATGAATTGATCACTTGTAATACCCCGAATATTCATATATGAGCTTTTAATTGATTATATGTGTATGGTTATGGGTAACATGATTGAGTATAGGAACATCAATTGATTCTTTATTGCATTAAAAATTGAGCTAGTGGAAAGTGGGTCATACTTTCCACTAACTCAATTATTTTATGCCTTGTCTAGGTTCATTGAACCTAGACACCTTGCCTTAAATTTCATTTCATCTCTTTCATTTCTCTCAAACTCTCAAGAAACACAAAAGCTCTCTTCTCATTCTTCTCATTCTCTTATTCCTCTTTTTCTCCATTATCAAGATTGAATCTCCATTAGAGAAAGAAAGCTTCAAAGGTAATGATCTAAACCATTTTCTTCATTTAGATCTTGTATTATATGTTATTGATTTGGGATGTCTTCTTCTTCTTCTTCTCTTTCTTTTGATTTACCCAAATGGGTTTCTAGAAAGGGAATCCCTTTGAGGAAAATGTCATTGAATGATGATTTGTAAGTATGTATTAGGGGTAATGAGTGAATGAAAATGGATTTCCAAAAGAAGTTTCAAAACTTCCCATTTTTGATCATAATGGGTTTGACCAAATGAATTTTTGAATCCTTTGATGATTCTAAGTTTTGATTGGTAAAATGAGTAAAGTTTTGAGTCTATTTGATGATAATGAAGCTGGTTTAAATTTGGTTAAAAGTTGTGAGATTTCCTTCTCTAACAATATGTAAAATTGAAAATGAGTAAAGTTTTGAGTCTATTTGATGATAATGAAGCTGGTTTAAATTGGGTTAACAGTTGTGAGATTTCCTTCTCTAACAATTTGTAAAAATTTTGCCCAAAATGTTCTTTCTGGATTTGTCACACAAGTGAAATCCCACCTGGGATTTCACCCTTGTGACAAGCTTTTTGCTTCTGGACATTGTCCCACCACTGAAATCCCATCTAGGATTTCACCTGTGTGATAAGCTCTTTTGTGATTCTGGTCATTTTTCCATTGTCCCACCACTGGGGTTCCACCTAGGATTTCACCCGTGTGACAAACTTTTTAATGTGTTTTTATTTCTTCAATTGGCATGTGTGAGGCCTCACCCGAGCACCGGTCCGATCCGCTAGAGGGAATCAAAATGCTCATTCGGGTTTAGCCTCACGATGGAACCCTCGGGTTCGGATTGGTTGATTTTGAAAATGATTTTGGGAGTCGCCACCTTAATTTTATTTTATTTGGAGAAAGTTAAGGAAAAACCAATTTGACTCCAATTATTTATCCAATGGAAAAAAGTGAACTAGCCTCAATTATCAAAGAGGATTCGGGGACTAGGTTTTTGGTTCATTTTAATAAAATAAGTTTGACAAGTTTAATACACAATGACTTAAAAATGATTTCATTAACAATATAAATGAATGAACAATAATATATGAACTAAAGTAAAATAAAGCAATAAAAGAATTAAATACAGAAAGCAATAGAAATATTAAATGTACAATATAATGCAAATTAGGGGATACTTTCTCTAGTCCTTATGGGATTCTAGGAAAGTCACATATTTCCCAAAATAAATCCAATAACCAAAAGTAAATAAAAAATGAAAGAAAGCACAAAACTATATAAAAAAGGTGAAAGAAAAAGAAAGTTCATTTTAATTGGATTTGATGCTTTCAGACAAGCATGCCTATGTATCCCTTCGAATGGGAATCAAAATCCACGTAATCTTCCTTCTTGTGAAGGGGGTTTGTTTTAGTCTGAGCCTTTTATCATGTTTCAGTTTATTGATTAAAAGGTGAGTTGGTTGATTTTAATCAAAAAA
Source organism: Vernicia montana (assembly GCA_949750685.1). Classification (NCBI taxonomy): domain Eukaryota; kingdom Viridiplantae; phylum Streptophyta; class Magnoliopsida; order Malpighiales; family Euphorbiaceae; genus Vernicia; species Vernicia montana. The sequence continues at coordinate 7,076 of CATKHJ010327818.1, forward strand.
AATTGATTATCAAGTTGTTAATTAGGTCAGATTTAATTAACAATAAAAAAAGCATCAGAACAAATTAATTAATTCAGTTTCTAATTAACATGCCTCTTAGAGTGATAAAAAGAAAAGGATTAAAGAGAAGGGGATCGTATAAAGGAAATGGGGAAAGCGATAAACTATGCTAAAATAAAAGAACTAAAAGAAAGGGAATAAAAGAAAAGGGGACATGCAAAGCAAAAGGGAGAATAAAACAATAAAAGCAATATAAAAGAAACTAAGCTAAAAAGAAAACAAAAGCAAACAAAATAACAAAGAAAGCAACCCAAAATTCTAAAATAAATAAATAAATAAATAGAAGAAAATGACAGAAAATAAATACCTTTTGAAGATGGGGCTTGGGGACATATGGATGGAGCAGACGACCAGATCGTAATTCCACCTTGACTCGACTTGGCGGAACCACGGCCTTCGAACGGGTAATAGGACAGCGCTTGACCACCCAAAAAGAGAAACTTTAAACTAGAAAGGCAGTTTTTTTCGAACCGATCCTTTAAAATGACTTGCGTTTGATCAATTAAGCTTGATTTAGCAAGAGGTGTGTGTGTAAATGAGTTGGAAAGGGGGGTTTATATAGGTAAGGAGGCTATGAGAGTTTTTTATATTTTCCAATATGGAAAAATGGACCTGAAATGAAAAAACCGCACAGAGCCACTTTGGGACTGCACAGGCAGCTTTCTGGATCGCATAGACACATAGGAGACCGCACAAAATGGGTAAGGGACTGCACAGGCCCAAAAATGGACCGCACATCCTAGGGTGGCCTGTGCGGTCACACAGGCTGACCCGAGGTTATTTTTTTGATCCTTTCTTGCCTGTTTTAGCTTCCTAGACTTATTCGCATGCCCGATGGATTAGACGGTGCGAAATGTAGGGTTCACAGCTGCCCCTTATCAGAGTTGGCTGGTCTAGTGGGCGATTCTGATAAATGTGAACTTGAGGATATCTGGAATAAGTTTGGTAAACGTAATGACTCCAATCTCTTTTGGGAAGTCCAGTTTGATGCTTGGTCAGTTTTGAAGCATTTTTGAATTGCTTTGGATGGTTTTCCATTTTTAGGGTATTTTTGATTTTCTTATATTTCTATCATACCAGGGGCATCCCAATTCTGATTTGGGTAAATGAGGTCTCTGATGAAACAGAAAAATATTATGAATGCACTGGAATTGACGGTGTTGAATTCTGACTTAAAACGGATCTGAAATCACGTCCCGAGTGATCTGGCAGTGAGAATTACTATACAAATGGACCCCTCTATATAAAGGAGTAACCACTTCACTTTTCTTCACTTTCTATCGTTTGTTAGATTTTCACTATCTCTCTAACTTCTCTCTAAAATTCTTTTTCTCTCAACATTCTCTAAAATTCCTTTTTTCTCAACACTCTCCAAAATTCCTTATGGTTACCCCTAACAGCTGATACACCCGGAGCTACCAGGCCCTACGGGAGAATACCCATCCGTCAGATCTGCTGCAGGAGGCGGAGACCCATGTTGCTCGTACCTGCGCTATGGAGGTATTTATGCTTCCCTCTTTTTTTTTTTCTTGTCATACATGTTAGCTTTGCACAACAAAAAATATGTAGACAGTATGCAAATTTAAGCAAAGTAGCTAGACTGATTTTTTTAAAATGATAATTAAATAATAAGGGGAGTGAGCTATAGGGCTAGAAGAGGTAAGTCAAACCTGTCGGTTGTGACTACCTTTCTTGAGACACATCCACATGTTAGGGAGCTGATTGTGCCTTCGGGGTTGCTTGGCTTCTTATCGTTGGAGTATACTCATCAGAGTAATCTCCCACTATTGAGGGCTTTGGCAGAGAGGTGGTGGGACACCACCGACACCTTTCACTTTCCATGTGGAGAGATGACTGTGACTCTCTTGGATCTTACCATGCTGACTGGATTGCATTTTTGTGGATGACCTTTGGAGTTTTATTCCGATTGGCTTACATTATTAGATGGGCGATTGACATACCTGTTAGGCCTGCTTTTGCTGCTGGCCATATTTATCTCTCTCGGGTCTGGCTTCGGGAGAGGATTAAGATTATGACCCTCGATGTGGGTACCTTCATTGATGAGCAGGCAGCTCGTGTTATCATGCTGATGATTATGGGTTATTCTTTCTGCCACACTAGGAGGGACACTATTGATCTGAATGTCCTTCGCTCACTAGAGGATCTGACCGTACTTGGAGAGTACGACTGGGAAGGATCTGTACTTTGTGCGATGTATAATGAGATGTCTGATTTCTCCCAGGGAGTATTTGTCGGCTTGGGTGAGACCCATATTATCTGGGAGGTATGTCATGATACCTTTGCTTCTGTTTCATATTCTTGGCCCCTGTTTACTAACTGTCTACTGTCTGATTTGCAATACTAGACCTATGAGTATTTCTCTCACTTATCTCCACCTTTGACAGATACTTCTGCGGATTGCTTCCCTTGTGGCTATGCCTGGAGGTCAGGGAACAGGAGTCGCCATGAGCGTCATAGCTTTCATGGGATCAGGGCATTCTTCTCACATCTTCAAGTATCACAAGTACTATCTGTTTTATACCACTATAAACACATCTTTTACTACTTCTTATAACTTGATTTTGGCTTGTATAGGTCCAATGGGTGCCTTTCGGATCTAGGATGATGCATCTGTTAGAGAGGACAGAGTCAAGCTTGACCTTGTCTTCCTTGCATCTATTGTTACGGTTCCTAGGTAACCGGATGTTCTACCTAGGAGAGAGGGTCCGAGCCCAGCTTACTGGAGAGAGGGTTGTTCCTATTGACCCTCCTGTTGAGATACTGATAAGTGTGTGTTTAATGATAATTTACCCCTATTCTTTAATTCAATTCATTGTTAAATTGAGTTTAATTTGTTTGTTGAAGTGATTTTTCAGAATAAGTTTCACACTAATAAGAATCGGAGTTAAGACTTGAGTT
>CATKHJ010327850.1:0-12647 GCA_949750685.1 Vernicia montana
TAATGCTATAAACATCATCTATTAAACTCATTATTAAGTATTAAACCTTAATCAAACAAAACCCAAAAGGAAAATCAAAGATTAGAATATTTACCTCAAGAATTTCCCTTTAACTCCACATCCATAAATCTTCCAAATCAAGACAAAATCTCCTTAGATCTTGTATTTCCTTTGATATCTTGAATATAAAAGACTAATATTAGCCTTAGAGAATCATATATGGAGTTTGATAGGGTTTGGGGGCTGTTGGAGTCGGAGAAAAAATCAAATTTCTTGCAAATGGACTGCTGTTGTCTTTTTATAGCCCCGATAGATGTTGCGGTCGCGATATGTCAGTCGCGGTCGCTATTCTTATATCGCGGTCGTAACATGGTCGTCGCGATCGCTACATAGCACTGTTCACGTGACTGTTCCTTCTGATGTCGCGGTTGCTACACACATGTCGCGGTCGCGATTCTCTTTTAACCAAAACTCAAAAATCAGACAGAAGAGTTTGCGACCAACTTCGCATCCAAGGTCGCGGTCGCAACTCCTTGTCGCGGTAGCAACTTCCTTGTCGCAGGTGCGATTTAGGTCTTGCAGTCCCACTTAGCAATTTAACCTCCAATCCTTAAGAAATTCAATTCTTATTCATTCATACACGTGAACTAATACTCATATTCCTTGTCGCGGGTGCGATTTAGGTCCTGCAGTCCCGCTTAGCAATTTAACCTCCAATCCTTAAGAAATTCAATTCTTATTCATTCATACACGTGAACTAATACTCATACATATGGTCAACAAGTAATCTCCATGGACTTGGGTATTACGGTATCCTTGCATTTCCAATTCAATCTGATACAACACTTATAGCTCACTTGGCTTAGATCGCGAAAAATTCACTCACAATCTCATAGCATGGAAATCCACATAAATACATACTGCATATACGGCTAATATATAGTTGGGGTATTACATTAATATACTTATAATACCTTTAAAAATAATTTACTCAAAAGGTCTTACTGAAAAGGGTAATTAACAATTAAAACTATTAAGAGAATTATATATACATAATTACAAACCTTTCAATATTAATTTAATTTCCTTAAAATCATTTTCATGAATTTAACAAATTGAATACCAAAATTTACATCCTTATGCGAATAACCGTTTATAACTTAAAATTATTTAATATATCATTTCAAATCTAATATAAAACAATGTATACAACTTACATAAATAAATTCATAAAAGTTACTATTTATAGAACTATATAAAATTTTAAAATAGATTAAATCTATTCATAATATAAAATTCATGAAAATTTATATAAATCTCAAATTTATTAATTTAATTCAAACAAATTCATATAATCTCATAATCAATTCTAATTATTAATTTAAACCTAAATACATTTGAATACATGCAAAAAAATTATTTTTCGGGTATTTAAAACACTGAAATAAATCATTAAAATAGCGTTCTAAACTAATCGGAGTCGAATTCTCACAAACTAGTTTCGGAATCGTGATGTACGCGCGAAATGCAGCTCTCTGAAATTTCTGGGTCACTGGCGGCACGTGGGGTCCACTCACCAGTGATCGGCCGACAATGTGCCGCAGCCGACGGCGGCTTTGGAGGTCGGTGATCACACCATCTTGCTCGTCTTGATGCCAAGAACCCAAAAATATTATTCACTCTTTGACACTAGCCGCTGTTTGGCCAAATCGGGCAAAAAATTTTCCTTTGGAGCTTGATTCCATCGCTGTCAACCACTTAAACCAGTCGGAGTTGGTATCAAAATACTCCTCGGAATACAAGCTTCAAAATGGTACCAAGATCGCTCAAAATCGTGGCCGGAATCGCGCCTGGAAATTTCTACCGACGAGACGGGTTGGTGAAGCTTCACCCGGCGCGTTCTCCGTTCTCCGGTGGCGGTTTGCAACCGGGCTAGTGAAGTTGGGTTTGTCAAGTGATGGGCAAGGTGGCTGTGGTGGCAGTGTTGATGAACGGTGGCCGGAGGGCAGTAGATCGAAGCTCTGTTTCTCTCTCTCCCTCTCTCTCTCTCCCTCTCTCGCTCTCTGTCTCTTTATGCCCCAAAAAATCGCAGCAACTGATTGGTCCGAAATTGGACCAATCAGGTAGCAGGTAATAACCCTCTTTTTTTTTTATAATAATAATAATAATAATAATAACAAGGGTTAATTACAAAAAAAATATAAACTTTCACGAAAATTGCACATTTAGCATGAACTTTTTTTTTGGCAATTCAGGTCACGAACATTGAATTTTTTGCAAATTAAATAACTTGAACAAAATTCGACTATTTTCTGATGGTCGGAGATGATGTGACATTAATTTAATAATATATTATATAGTCAGCGAATTCAGTAATGCCACATCAATAATGATAAAAAAAAAGCACTTTCCTTCACTTTCCTACAAACCAAACAAAAATTTAATCTTAAAAAAATTTATTGATTTCAAAATCAATATCAAATTCATTAATTTACTGAGAGCAAAAATTTAATCATAATAAAAATGAAATCACAAGTTTTTAATGATAAATGTATGAAATTCGTTAAGTAATTTATGATTTCAAAATCAATATCAAATTCATTAATTTTTTTTTTCTGATGTGGCATTGCTGGATTTACTGACATGAATAATATATTATTAAATTAATGTCATGTCAGCTCCAGCCATCAAACAGTCGTCGGATTCTGTTCAAGTAATCTAATTTGCAAAAATTTCAATGTTCGTGACCTGAATTGCCAAAAACAAATATGCTAAATGTGCAATTTTTGTGTAAGTTTATGATTTTTTTTTGTAATTAACCCTAATAATAAATTTTAAACTTAAATAACCAAAATTAAAATCAATATTTTCTTAAATTTTGCAACTAATCTTTTAATAAACAACTATAATAAATCAAAATATAATTTATAACCTTATAAATATTTTCATTTCATGAAATATCGATTGCACCAAATTTTTCATTACTTAAAATATAATTATAATTAAACAGTATATTTTAAAATAATGATAATAATTCTATTTTTCTATTAAATGCAAGTCGAAATAAACAATTATATTTCCGTACAAAAATAAGATTTTCTAAAATAAATAAAAAATTCAGGTTATTACATTATCCATAGAACCTTTCCACCCAATTTCCATTTTATTCCAAACAATTTACAAAAAACCAGAAAATTTTATGAGTTCATTCTTGTTGATACAAATTCCATAGAATTAGAACATAACTTTGATAGTAAAGAACCTACTCAAATCCTTTATTCAAAATACAAAATCCTTAAAGTTCTTACTTTAAGTGATTAAGGATGAGGAATGGATAAACATGGAAGTTTTCTAACTTGACTTTTAACTTGTTGAACTATTTGTGTGTGTTGAGATGTCCAAGGAGGAGATTTTTTCCTAAGTCTTTGAAATAATGGTTGACACAATAATATAATTCTTGGAAAAAAATCTATGATATAATTTAAACAACCTAAAAATCTTTGTAATTGATTTTTATCTTTAATTTCATCAAGAAAATTATTAGTAAAGTCTATAGATCTATCTATTGGTTTAATTTGACCTTGAAAAATATCATGTTCTAAAAATCTAACTTTTGTTTGAAATAATTTTATTTTAGGGGCTGACACTACTAATCCATTTTGTTTAACTATATTATAAAATTTTTGTAAGTGAGAAAAGTGTTGATCTATACTAGATGAAAAAATTAAGACATCATCTATATAAACAATACGAAAACTTTGAAAATCATTTAAAATGTTATTCATAATATTTTGAAATTCAAATGGGGCATTTTTTAAACTAAATGGCATAACATTTCACTCATAATGACCAAAAGGTACATTAAAAGCAATTTTGTACTATCTTGTTCATCTACTTGAATTTGCCAAAAACTTGATTTCATATCATATTTAGAAAATATAGTAGCATTGTATAATCGTTTTAATAAATCTCTTTTATTTAGTATTGGATACCTAATCCATTGTAAAATTTTATTTAAAGGTTTATAATTAATTACTAATCTTGGTACTCCTTTACTATTTCAGCATTATTCTAAACATAAAAAGCATATTCTTGTAATTCTTTACTCATACGTATTGCTCTAGCTTTTGTTAGAATATCTTTTTCATCAAAAATTTTAACATAAGGTAATTTGACTATATGCTTTTTTTTTTTTTTTACCAAAAAGCATTAGGAATATTAGAACAAACATCTTTGACTAATAATTATTCAAAATCTTTAATTTTATCTTGTATATGACTTTGTTCTAATTGTTGTTCTATATTTTTTGACTAATTTCATTTTTTAAATAAGAAATATATTTTTATTTTTGTGTAATTAAATTTATTTTTTTATTAATAGAAATATTTTGTAAAGTATTTAAATCTTTTTGCTGTATAAGATAAATAAATTTAACGAATAGTTTTTCCTAAAATATTGATTTTTAATCCTTCTTGAGTTGTTAAAACAAATAAATTATTGAAATAAAAGGAGTTCATAAAATAAAACCAGAAGTTATATTCTTAACAAGAATAAAAGAAATTTTAAAACAATATCCATCATTACATATTTTTGAATTGGTTAATTTTTAATTTACTACCGTCAGCAGTATGAAGACGTTCAGTAATTTTTTCATAATAAATAGTTGCTACTAAACCTTCTTGAATATAGTTTTGATTTGCACCAGAATCAACTAATGCAGTAGTTGTTAAATAAAAATCATTATTGACGACTATATTAATTAAAATAATCCATTTATGATAATTAATGCGAGAAATAACATTAATAAAATCATATAAATGTGCAGTTTCTATTTCTTTTAATTTTCAAGTTCTTACTTGATTATGATTTGTTTGATGATAAGGTTTATTTGATGTTTTAATAATTATTGCTTTATTAAATTATTGTCTTATTTTAATTCAAAATTTTCTTTTTTAATAATATTTATTTTTTCTTGTAAATCTTGTAAAGAATGAGTGTTTAAAATTTTTGAAGTAGTAAATCTATTAAAAATTTCTTTTAATTTATAACTATCATCTTGTTTTATTTGTTTTGTATTGTCACATCTCACCTTTAGCGATGTGACGGTTTTAGGGCATGGGTAATCATAAATGTACCAACAACCTGTAGAACCCATTTATTCAATATTATAATACAGTTAATACCATAAATGACGGTAAGCATTACAAATCAATTTCAATTCGGCAGCATAACAGCTGCAACTATAACAATACCCTAGGCTCACAACCTACATTAAAGAAGCACTTCCAAATAAAATACTTTGATATCCTTCACTTCATATAGATTAATACAAATTTCCCCCAATCTTTATCATTGTCAATAACATTACAGTATATCAATTGTTAATTTTTGTATCCGTAAACCACATAAAGAATGCAATTCAATTAATTATTACAATATTAACTCTTATCAATTCATGGAGCTCTAAATGATTGATGTAGACAGTAAACTGCAGTCATCTTACATTCAACGAAGTAATCCCAAGTGGAGATAGATATTTGAGATCTACTTGCTGAGTCTGCTACTGAACCTGAAATAAAATTACTGTAGGGGTGTGAGAGAAGTTCAGTGAGTACTTACAATGAATAAAAACAGTATATGAATGTATGTTTAACAACAAAATTATCAGTCTATAAATATAATAGTATAGATGAAATAATCTTTCAATGATCAATGAGGATTGAGATTAAATTTCAGAATTTCAATATAACAATATAGAAGACACAATTGGGATCCAATAATGATGATCATTAACGGTTGGAATTCAATAACGATGATTAATGACAGTTGAGTTTCAATAACAATGGTCAGTATCAGTCAGGATTCAATAACAGTGGTCAGTAACAATGATAATGGTCAATGACAATTGGAATTTAGTATCAGTGGTCAATAACAATTACAATAGTCAATGACAGTTAGGATTCAATAATATCATTTTAGCAAAAATCACAGTCTTGGAAGCGGCGTGCTTCTCAATGTAAACAGTGGAGTGGCGGTTGATGCCTTGCCCACTCATATCAGTAAATAGTGGAGTGACAGCTATTGCTTTACTCACTCATAATAGTAAAGAGCGTAAGACTGATCAGGTCTCACGGCTAAGATCACCCCTCCTAGCTGAGGCGGATACACTATCCCTATCTGATGGGCCTTCTCCGTGTGCACACAGTCTGATATATTACCCACATCAGTTGGGCATTTCTGCTTTCAGTAACACAGTATGATCACTTTGGATCCAATATGTAAGTTTTCAATGTTTTGAATCAACAGTATACATTGATGAATCATATAAGATTCAATAAAAGATAAACAGTGTACAATAACGAATTACATATGATTTAGAGAAAGGTGATGAATTGAAGGAATAAAAGAATTTTATACATGAATCAATTGGTTCCTTAAAGGAACATGACTATGAGAACATTTTATCAATAAAGGTACGCTGAGTTTTCAATTGAGAGTCATTAGTTCAAGAAAGGATTTATTTCAGTGAAAAAATCGATATATGGAAGGTGAACGCTTTTACAGTGTTTAAATAGAGTACAGTTTAGTACTTGCAATTAAATGGTAATAATAGACCAAAGGTCTCAATGAAGGAATTCAAAGATCAATAATTACGCCGAAAGCCTCGATGAAAGGAATTTAATAACAATATATAGGCCAAAGGCCTCATTTAAGGAAATAATTCAAGCAACCAATTTATTAAAGGAATGTAAGGGTTTCAGAGTACTCACCTTGACTTTCTTAGCTCCTAATAGAAGCTTTTAATATACTCGGTAGTGACACTCCTCAATCTCCGAAACATCTATTCCCCTTTAGGTTCTACGTTGAACCACATCCTTTATACCACATAATCAATGATTATTAATTACTTTATCAATTTGACTATTCCAATTTTAACTCTAATACTATTATCTAATATCGATGCAAATTAGTATATTCAGTAGCATATACATATGCACATTTATTAATCTGTAATGTTCGTTAATTGCTTTTTAGTAATTCAATACATTTTCACATTAGATTTATATTGAATAATCATATTTAATTCACTATTTATTATTTCCATTAATCATTTACTCATTGTTTTCATATATAGATAATTAAGTAATTTACATTTGTTAATTTTGTCACATTACATTTTCAGTCATTGTCTAGTTATGTTGCTAGACCTTGTCACCTTGTTTCTGTCATTTCTTATGATATACCGGTCCAAATAAGTTGGTTCTTTTGTATTTCAAACTAGACATATACATTTACAATATAGCTAAAATTCAATTCATAGAAACTTTGGTGACCATCTCAATTCAATTATGTTTCTGTTACAGGGCATACTGACCATGTCACACTGTTTTGAGCATAACTCAAAATTTATATTTCCAATTACAATTTTCTTTTACTTGAAGATACTAGAGACATTAGGGAACATTTCTTATGTTTTGAGTTTAATCCATTTCCATCATTAACATCCTAAAATCAGAGGTTCTAATTCAGTTTACAAGTTGAATATAATTACAGAGTCAGTTGCAGAAAAATAACTATTTCTCATACTACATTTGAAATCTTATTAAGTCCTTTTATGAATTTATTATATATATATTAATGATCATTTAATTAGTTTTCAGGTTCTTCTGATTCTATCTCTTTCATGCTCAATTCATGAGATATATTCTTAAGTCTAGCAATAGTGCTAGTTTACAAGAGTTTCCATACCATATCACATTCAATCAGTCATATCTCACAATACACATATCCACTTTACATTTTATTTTACAAAGAGCTTATAAAAATATCAATTATCATTTTTCATGTTTTTATACTTAACTTAATTCATTTTCTAAATCCATCTTTTGGGCTACTCCATTTCGGACTGTCCATTCACTCTCTAAATAGGACCAATTTTAGTTCCAGTAGGATTTCTCTTTGTATACAATAAATCTTTAAAATTTAATACTTAAGACATTTACTTACAACTTTTATGTTTTTACTATATTCAAATTCTGTCCATAAAATCCTATATAAATCCAAACAGTCCGGCTTTACTCAAAAACCCCCAAATCCGGGTCAGTCCACTTTCAAGAGATATATCTCATTACTTATCAAGAATATCATAAAACCCTTTTATGGGCTAAGATAAAATAATACAACTTTCATGTTTTACACTTCTCCAAATTTGGCCTCTAAACTGACAGTATGGATGTTCCAAATTTCTGCTCAATTCAAAACCTAAGTTTCCCAATTCAAGTTCAAGAACCAAATCAAACTCCTTCATGCAATTAAATTTCAATAAACTCATTAATTCTTTTAATTCACTTCATAATACACCCATAAACATCAAAAAATTAAAAAGAATTAATTTTCCTCAATCTTCCTTTGGTAGGCCGATATGGACATAAGCAAGAAGAGAAAGAATTTCTTAAAGCTTAATATATAACTCTACTTATTCAAACTCAAAATGAAATTTGAAAGAAAATAATTGAAGTTACCTTAAAGTTCCATGGTTTGGTGAAGAGCACCAAGAAGAGCCGGCCATCTTTGAGTAAGAAAAATCTAGAATTTTCCTTTGTAACATATAATAGCAATTAGATGGTTTTTAAAACTTTTCAGATAAGCTTTAAGTAAATAAATGGTGTTGATTTGTTTTACTTGATCCAATGGCTAACAATTTTACTAAATTTTGAATTTTACAATATTCATTTATTTATAGATAAATATGCATATATTTTTTAATGGTAGGAAAGTTCCATGAAATTTTCCTATTCAATAGAAATTTTGACTAATTGATTTTGTGGGGTCCATTTCCATTCAATTAATTTGACCAATTCTTTATATATAACTTCAATTAAAATTCTTCATCCTTTACACTTAATGGGCTGGCCATGTTACTACATGGATGGGTCTCCCACTTGCTTCATATGTTCATTAACATTTAACTCACCATTTCGACAGTTTTTGCGAAATGACCGTTTTACCCTTCTTTTACACTGTACATTGTTGTAACTGATATCGATCTAGTTCATTAACCTTATTTCATTAATCATTTTCCTAACATTTTTATGAGTTCATATGTACTAAAATATCATAGAACATAAAAAAAAATTTATGTGTATTTTATCGAATTTTGTTTGAGCTTTTATTGAACTCATTATCTCAATAATCATCCAAATTGCCTTCCAATGGCATTATCATTAATTCATAGGAATTAATTGGATCGGGGATATTACATTCGACCCCCACTTAATAAAATTCGTTCTCGAATTTTCCATAAACTAGTTCATTGCATTTTCTCAATGTTATGCTTTAACACTTTGCTTTTGGCTTATTACTTTTTGTTTCCATCCTTGTTTCCAGTTTCCTTTTCCTTTCTTAAAAGACAGAGCTTTGTTACCTGGTTTATATTTCTCTAATATCCACAATAAAACAATAAGTGAGCTTCGAGCCTACCTTACATCATTCTACTCCTTATACAATCTCATTGTTTTTAATATACCGTATAAATAGTTTATATGTCTTTTCTGTTACAATTCCTATATTGTACAGTACTAACATTAACTTTTATTTCATTGATTCGAAAATATCACTTTCTTTTGACATTATGCTTTAACTATCATCATAAACAAAATTAACCAAGTCTATTTTCTTGTTTCAATTGCTTCGAAATCATCCATATTCTTTTGTAGCACAGTTCTATCCAGATTTGGAATAGTTCCTTCAATCTATCCATTCCTTCACAGTTTACCTATCGAGGCAAGTATTACTATCATTATTATACAATCACTTATCATTACAGTTCAATCTTTCAATTAATGATGTGGTTTCTCAAGTCTTTATTTATAAATCCATTTTTTCAGAATTTATTGTCTTTGAATACTTTAGTTGTGAAAAGAATAATGTAATTTCATGTAAACTATGGCTTCATCTACATCCAATAGTTCATTATCAATAATCTCTCTTGAAATCAATTCTTTTTTTCTTTTCTATTCACAATACTTTAATTGATTTATCCCAGTATCACAATAGCTAATGTAATACCCCAACTTTATATGAGTCGTATGTACTCAAGGATTTTATGAGTTACGTGATATATGAGAGATATATATAAGTGTTTAAATTCGTATAGATATTTAAAATGAGAATTGGTTACGTATATATATGTGTGAGGCTTCACCCGAGCACCGGTCCGATCAGCTAGAGGGAATCGAAATGCTCATTTGGGTTTGAACTCACGATGGAGTCCTCGAGCTCAGATTGATTGATTTTGAAAAGTGTTTTAAAGTCGCCACCTTACTTTATTTTTATTTGGAAAAATATAAGATAAAAACTCATTAATAACTCTAATTAATATCTCAAAGGAAAAGATCACTAGCCTCGAAACCAAAGAGGATTCGGGGACTAGGTTTTCGGTTCATTTTAATTAATTAAGTTTGACAATTAATATATAAGTGACTTAAAATTGATTTCATGAATAATACTTGTACAATTAATATGATGCATAACAATATGATAAAAGCATGTTATACATAAAATAAACAAGAAGGGAATAAAAAGAAGAGAAAAGGTAAATTACAATTACAACAAAAATCTAAATTAGGGGATACCTCCTCTAGCCCTTATGGGTTCTAAGGAAGTCACACATTCTCCAAACTAATCCTAATAAAATCAATGTAACAAAATAAATTAAATTAAAGTGAAAAAGCGATAAGGGGAGAAGTTAGTTAATTTTAATTAGATTCGATATTTAGACCAAGCATGCCTGCATATCCCTTTCAAATGGGAATCAGAACCCACGTAGTTCTCCCTTCTTGGGAAGAGGTTTATTTAGCCAAACCACTTTATCATATTTTGATTGATTGAAAGTTGAGTTGATTGGATTGATTTTAATTGATTACCATATTGAATTAATTATTTTAGATTTTAATTAACTAATCTAAGTGAATCAATTAAGAGAAAAGAATTAGGCAAAGAGCCCAAAGGAGAAGAAGAGAATAATCCCAAGGAGGAAAAAATAAATAAATAAAAAGACTAATCCCAAGTAGGGAAAAATAAATTAAATAAATAAAAAAAGAGAAAAGAGAAAGGAAAAGAAGCTTACCTTGCATTTGAGCGGCTTTGGAGACTTGGCAGCAGGTTTGCTTCGGACGGCGGGGAACTTTTGACTCGGTGGGTCAAAAAGTCACAACCCAATTTGCCTTGCAAAGTAAGGAGTAGTAGCAAAGCAAAAATAAAAGAAAATTTAAAACTAGAGAGCTTGTTCCTTGGTGGACTAAGCTTTTGGGGATGGTTTGCTTGATGTAAAGGCTAATCAAGCAAATCAGGAGGTTAGGAGGTGAGAAAAACTGAGTTGGGAGGTCTGAATATATAGTGGAAGGGGTTGGGAACAATTTCCTGCATTTTAGATGTGGGATTCGCAAATTTAGGATGCTCTGCCGCACAGGGGCTCTGCAGTACCGCTGAGGCCACCTGCGGCAACACTTTGTTGCAACAAACTAGCTTTGCAGTACCGCAGGAGCCACCTGCGGCAATCGCAGGCAGGCCTTGCGGTACCGCAGAGCTACCTTGCGGCAATCGCACTGCCACTTTCAATTTTTGGGCCCATTTTGGTCTGTTCTTCTTCCGGTTCATCGCTACAATTTCACCAAAGGATTTTTAAGTCCAACCACATGTCAGGGGTGCAAAATTAAGGGTTCACAGTTGCCCCCTCATCAGAATTATCTTGTCTGGAAGGCGTTTCTGATGATAGTAAACCTGAGAAGGAGGAATGGAAAAAGGAACCAATGTAATATCCAAGCTAGTATTTGGACATGTTTGGGTGGGTAAAATGATGAAGGAAGATGGTAAAGGAACCAAAGAGATGTCTAAATCAGGTTTTGGATATTTTTGGGTGACATAAATGATTGTATCTGAAGCAGATAGCAAAAGGAACCACAGGGATGTTTAGGTGTTTCTAAACATTTATGGGTGGAAGTTGATTTGATAAATGAAAGCAAAAAAATGAACCAGAGGGATATTAAGATTAGTAGCTAGATATTTCTGGGTGAAAGATAGGACTGATTTGGATAAAAGGTGGGGAGATCAACTAGAGGGATGTCTAGGTTAGACATATCTGGGTGAAGGATTTGTTTGACTTTAAGGTAAGTGACGATGGAAAAGGGAACCAAATAGATGCCTAATTTTGAGAAATTAGACGTTTTTGGGTGAAGGATGATAAGAAAATGGAAAAAGAACCATAGGGATGTCTAGGTGATCGTTGCTAGAAATTTATGGGTGGATTGGTTGATAAAAAAAAGCTTGCTCCCGGTATCTTTGGGAGATTTGATAGTGATATTCCCGGTCTGCTTGGGAAAAAGATCCTAATGCTATCCTAGTATGGGTCTGATTTTAAAGTTGAGAGTGATTGGTATGGTTGAAAGACCTTATGACTGCTTGATTTAGGAGTTTGGATTGATGATCCGTCTTGATTAATGAAATTTAGATTGATGATCCATCTTAATTCAAGAGCTTTGATTAGCAACATGTTTAGTGTGAAATGCATATGAATATGCAAAATTATGAATTAGATACCTTGAACTTGTGAAGGGTCAACTTGGTAGGAGAGTGCTCATCTTTGTAGA
>CATKHJ010327933.1:0-26593 GCA_949750685.1 Vernicia montana
GCGTTCAACCTTCTTGAACGAGCGTTCATCTAATTGAACGGGCGTTCATGAACTTCCAGAAATTGCTACTGTTCACACAGAGGCGATCTGAACGAGCGTTCATCTATTTGAATGAGCGTTCAAGCCTGAAATAGTACAAAACCTTGTTCTTCTTGACTCCAAACATTCCAAATTAATCCATTTAAGTCAATCAATGCTTAATACACTAGACACAAACATATCTCATCTTAGGAATTCCATAACATCGCAAACATAGCATCTATCATTAAAATTCATCGTCTTCATCAAAGGAATGTAACATATATACATATACATACATCGTACATAATACTTTCATAACTGAACTTAATCATTCTCTTACAAATTATAAACACACAATAAAATCTTGGGTGTTACACATTCTATGTTTATCATTTTCTACAACATTTGCTCTATTCCATTACCACTTATCTTTCTTTACACAGGATCTTTCAATAGGTTATACTTATTTTAATCAATAAGGCTTAACTAATATTTCACTTGTACTCATTCTTTTTTATCATTTATGTCGTTATAATTATGACTTATTGTCTCCCTTATAATTCTGTATTTAGCACCATACTTATCTTATTCATCCATTTCTCTTTACTTCCCCGCCTTTCTAAGATTTTAATTAAGTTTAACAAGAGTTCCTCACGTTTTCCTTTATCCATTTTCGTTATCATATTATAAGCCGCTCCACATGTTTCTCTAGAGACAGTGTGATATTCATTGGTCATTGATCATTTTCTTTCTCGAAAACACTAATCAACATTGTTTCTTTTAATTTTTATATGATATCTACGTAGATAGCAGGAAAATTTATGCTTCCCTCCTTGCAGTTGTCATTACCGGGGAGTACATAGTAGCTGGCATATATGCCTTCCTCTTCTCACTTGTCAATCCCTGCTACGATTCATATCGTTCTCGTATCTTTGCATCTACATTCTACACTTGCTTTCGTTTGTTTTCTAGTCTACCGCTTAAACATAGGCGACTTTAGCAAATGTTCGTACATTAACACAAACGTTAGATTCTTACACTTTTATCATTATGATATAGTTTCCTTACGAAGTTTTTATCCCAAGCAACACACATGTTTTCGTATGTACAAACAGTTTATACATTTCTATCATTATTCACATTATATAAGTCTTTCAAGACAATAGATATTCTTGTATCTTTATCAATGTTCAACATATAATTATTATAGGGAATTTCATTTTAACAATATACATTCATTTTTCAATATAACAGAAGCAATCACTAGGGGACCGACCTCCTTTTCACATTTGTCACTTCACTTTCCTATCACATTTTGGTACAATTGTATCATTTAGAATATGTTCAATGTTTCACTTATATCAGTATTATAGTAGTGTATGTTTACACATACCAGTTCTTTTATATTCATAGCACACACATATACATCATACTTAATGATGAGAATTCATTCATTTATGAATAATGCAGAACTATCTTAATGATGGACTATAATTGATAGTTAGGAATCCCATGCTTCATGGTTCAACTTATATACTATAACTCTGTAACATCTATTAGTCTATACTAGACTAATGTTTTTGCTCTGATACCACATTGTCATATCCCACCTTAGGAGATGTGACGGTCCTAGGGCATGTGTAACCATAAAGGTACCAACAACCCGTAGAACCCCTCATTTCATATTACAATACATTTAATACACATTAATCAAGATACCGGGATTCTCAACCTGTATAATCAGTATCAAATATTCCATATACATATCCATTGCATATAATTCACTTAGTGATATCATTCCTCGTCAATCTCATATTACTATATCAAATATTAATTCCTATAATCCATTATAACATATCATATTATAATTTCTGACCCATATAGAGTATTCAATTTGTCTAATTATTACAATACTAAAACCATATTAATCCATGGAGCTCTAAATGATCTGACCCAAAGCATTAAGTTATAATCATCTTACATTCAGCGTAGTAATCCCAAGCGAAGATAGATACTTGAGATCCATTTGCTGAGTCCGTTACTGGACCTAAAACAACACACTGTAGGGGTGTGAGAAAAGCTTAGTGAGTACTTTACAGTAAATATGAAACAGTGTATGAGTACAAATTTAACAATAAAATTATCAAGGTTACAATGTATCAGTGTGGAGGAAACAATTTCTTAACAGTCGAATACAGTTGGGATTTAATAATATTATTTTAGCAGAAATCAAATTCTTGGAAGCGGTGTGCTTCCCACATGTAAATAAATGGAGTGGCAGCTAACACCTTGTTCACCCTCATATCAGTAATTGATGTGGCGGCTAATGCCTTGCTCACTCATAAACAGTAATATAGAGCGTAAGACTGAACAGGTCTCACGGCTAGGACCACCCCTCCTAGCTGAGGCGGATACGCTCACCCTATCCATAGGATTTTTACCATATGCACATGACTGATGTGTTACCCCACATCAAATGGGGATTTCTACTTTCAGTTATGCAGTATGATCACTCTAGATCAAGTAAACAAATATTTTCATTTTATGAAACAACAATATACAGTAACGAATCTTATAAGATTCAATGAAATGGTATTAGTTGTAAAAACATTAGAGTTCGTATGAATAGATCAGATAGGTTCTCAAAGAACATAGTCATAAGAAAGGTTTATCAATCAAGGTACATTGAATTTTTAATGAATTACATTGGTTCAAGAAAGGGTTATTTTACAATGTTTGACTGGAGTAGAGTTTTAGTACTCATAATCAAATAGTAGTAAGTCGGCATAAGGCCTCATTGGAAGAATTGAAATAACAATAAATAGGCCGAAGGCTTCATTGAAAGGAATTTCACAAACATTTGTTTCATTAAAGAAGTATAAGGTTTTCAAAGTACTCACCTTGACTTCCTTAGCTCCTAACACAAGCTCTTAGTATAGTTGACAATGATGCTCCTCAATCTCCGAAACATCTTCCTTATATTTTCTTTTAGGTTCTACATCGAACCATATCATTTATACCATACAATCAAAGATTATTAATATCTTGACAACGTTCTTATTCTATTCCAAAATTTCAATACTATTACATGTATAGCTAAGACTTATTAACTTTCTAATACCAATACAAATCAATATACAGTAGCACACATAATCGATTGAAGTATGTTTAGATTCAGTTTTTAAGCATTGGCTGAATGGCCTCAAAGAATGTGTTTAATTCACATTGCTTGCATTATAGCAATTCCATAAATCCTCAGTTTGGATTCATATTAAATAATCATATTAAATTCAATATTCATCATTCTCACTAATCATTCATTCATTGTTAACATGTATATCAAATTCATTAGTTTACAATTGTTAACTTTGAAATATTACATCTTTATCTATTGTCTAGTTATATCACTAAACCTTATTACTTTGTTTCTGTCATTTCTCATGATTTACTAATCCAAATGAGTTGATTATTTTTGTGTTTTAAACTAGACATATACATTTACAACATATCCAAAATTGAACTTAGAATTCAATTCATATAAAATTTAGTAACCATTTCAATTCAATTCTGTTTTTGTTACAGGGCAGACTGACCCTGTCATACTCTGTTGAGTATAACTCAAGATTTATGCTTTCCATTGCAATTTCTCTTTACTGAGAGTTACTAGAGACATTAAGGAACATTTCTTATGTTTTGAGTTTAGGCTAAATTCTATCTTTAAAGTCCTCAAATAAGAAGCTCTATTTCAATTTACAATTTGAATCCAAATACAGAGTTAGTTATAGAGCAAGCTATATTTCTCATACTATACTTTGAATTTTACTAAGCCTTTTTGTGGAGTAATTCTAAACATATCAATGATCATTTACTAGTTTTTTAGTTTATTCCAATTCTGTCTCTATTATCCTTAATTCAGGAGATATATTCTCAAGTTTGCAGAGGTGTGGCTTCATGCAAAGGTGTGCTAAATCATGTGTTCACATCCATAGTAGTTGACTCTCCCACTCGGTATACCTATATCAACCGGGATGATAGCCTCAATCTCATAGGTTTGGCTGAATGGGGTTTCATAAGGTGGCTCTGTCGGAGTGGTCTGGTATACCTAAAGTACATGTTGTAACTCGTAAGCTCTGTTTGCTCTACAACCATCTAGCCTTTTGTTCAGTCCCTACAATATGATCTTGTTTGTGACCTCAACTTGCCCATTTGTCTGTGGGTGAGCTACTGAAGAGAAGTGTTATTTGATGTTGAGGCCGCTACAAAAGGTTATGACCTAGGCATTGTCATTGATAAGCTCGTAAGGGACACTAATCCAGCACACTATATTCCTCCATAAGAAGCCTATCACCTTCTCTGCTGTGATCGTAGCTAGGGGCTCGGCTTCTACCCATTTGGTGAAATATTCCACAGCTACCTAGAAGAACTTTCTTTGTCTTGAGGCCATTATAAAAGGTCTTACAATGTCGATTTGCCATTTCAGAAATGGCGAAAGACTACTTAGTGGGACCTAATTAGCAGCTGGGATATGCTTGCCACTAGTGAATTTTTGGCATATAAGGCACTTCTTGATGAGCTGCACGACATCTTCTCTCATGTTCGGCCAAAAATACCCTTATCTTAATGCCTTTGCTGTAAGGATCTTCCCACCCACATGCATGTCACAAGTCCCTTTATGTATTTCTCTCAACACATACTTTGCTTTTGCTAGCCATAAGCATTTCATTCATGGCTCTGTTGAATGTGGCTATGTAGTCTTGCAGTGACTCACCCTCCTTCTAAGTCATTGTTTTAAGGAACTGTGTTTTCCTCTTTGTCGGGATACTTGAGGCTAACCACTTTATGAACAACTCTGCGAGCTGCGGGAATGAGTGGATACGCTCTTCTTTCAAGCCATCAAACCACCATGTCGCTACTCCTTCTAAGGTCCCTCTGAAGGCCCTACATAATACAACATTGCTAGTAGTCTGGAGTTCGACTGCATGTTTGCAATCCAAAACATGAACTATAGGATTTTCTTCTCCATCATATTTTTTCAATGTGGGTGGTTTGAACTTGTATGGCATTTGGTACTCTTAGATCTCCTTGATGAAATGTGATTTGAGAGCTAAGGACAAGCTTCTGTCTGTTCCTCTCTTTGTTCTTTCTTCACCCATTTCTTCCAAAATCTTTTTTACCTTGGCTCTTATATCATGAGGTTCATGTCCACTTGACACCTCTTGTTCTCTATAGATTCGTCTTTACAGGTTTATCTAGTAGGTGGAGTTTCGAATTGACTAGTATCGTTCCTTCTAGCTCCTCCCCTCTTAGGTCGTTCATTAAAATGAGCACTTTCTTCCCTTCTATCCTATCTCTTAATCCATATGTCTCCACTTCCTTGCTCATTCCCCCTCGTACTCCCTCGCTCGTCATCCAACTCCCTTTCTGACCTGCGAGATCTCCATTCATTTTCTTCTTCTCCACCATTTCCTCTTCTCCACAATTATCTTCTCCTCCTCAGCCCCACTCACTCCTCCGAGAAGGTGTGTTCCCTCTCCTTCTCGAAGGGTGATCTAACTTTATTCTTGAGTTCTCCTTCTCTAACTCCATTCTCCTTTCCCTTCTATCCCTTACAACTGAGTTTTCTCTTTTACCAAAATCATCTCCTTTATCCGAACCATCTCTCCTACCTCCCAACTCTACCCTTTTTTCCCTTACTCCCTCATTCTATTCTCCTCCCTACCTTATTCATGCCCCCTTAAAGCTCTTCTTCAAAAGTAAGGTGCCTTATTGCACCATGAGTAGTAGCCTCAGGTGTTCTGGCCCTGTTTTGGGTATAAGGTATGTATTAGAGGGTTAGAGCTTGTGGTGTTTGAGCTGTGTTATTAAGTTAAGTGGCCATAGTATGGAAGAGTTGGATGTTAATGGAGTTATCGGCTAAGTCGGGGTTGGGCACTGAGAATGGGTTAATGATCTAAGAGCTTGGGACGTGTTTGGTTAGGGTGACATAGTTCCTTGGGGTTGACGTTTCCCCCTGTGGTATTTGATTTGAGGAGGATGGGTCTATCAGGTGTATTTGAGGCATTTTTCTGGAGAATGTCTTAAGAGTGAGTAATTTTCCAACAGAAGCTGTAAGCTATTTTGAGTTTTTTTTTAAGATAATTTTTCTTGAGGTCTAAGAAAGAAGTTAAATTGAGGAAGAATGTATGGGAAAGAAAGGAAGTGTAAGTTTTACAGTCCTCAAAGAAAGAAGAGAATACAAAAAAGAGATTGTGATATGTTTAAACGTTCCCCACATACGGTGCCATTTGAGATCTTCAAAGACAAGTGATGGATCTCTTTTGAGTGGGCTTGGGCAAGATATCATTCTTGGACTTGCAAGATGAGCAAACTAGCATCAAAGTGTCAAGCTTGGACTTGGCAAGGCCTTTCCGATGCCTAAGTTAGTGGCTTGATTCTTTGGGGTTCTCAAGGATGAAGATGATCAACCTTGAGAGAGAAAAGTATTCTAGTGTGAGAAAGAGGTGAGAAGTTGTAGTCTACATATGAGAATAGCGGTAGGTGAGAATATTTGTCTTATATAATGTGTGCTAACAGAAAAGGAGTTGGTAGGTATACAAGTGCCTTCCTCACATTGGTGTGCAGGGGGCTTAGCGAATATGGGACAAACAAGGCTCTATGGTGTCAAGCACCTGCTGTTGCACCGCCTGCCTCGTGTTAGGGTTACATTTTTGTTGAGTGTTAGGTTGTTTGCCTTTTCCCGAAGTGCCAGGGGCTAACCTGCTGTAAGCATTAATGCTGATGACCGTGCAATGAGGTATGATTGTGCATGTGGAGGGCCTTAACTCTATGCTTGGAGAGGCAAGTCTGGAATGGACTAAGGAGCTTTGTTAGTGAGGCCCTAATAGGATGAGGGACCTTGGCGACGCCTTTTTCTGGGAATGGCCTCATCTTGGACGAGCCCTTGGTTGGTCTTCCCATGTTGAGTTCTCCCTTAAGAAGCCTTTTTTCTGGGTCTTTTAAGTCCATTTATATTCTCTTAAGGGGTAGGTTTGATGTGGCATAGCCATATTTATTTTTTATCAGTCACAAATATTATCACCTTTCATTCCATAGTAATTATATGTGCAAATTGTTTCTAAGAATGTTAAAATGTGTCTTGTAATTTAAGAGCTATAAATTTATATACAACTAAACTAATTAATTTAAGTAAATACAACTTAATAATTTAATGAAAATTTAAATGAACTGTTAAGGTTTAGCATTCTAACTAAGTAGGGAGACAATTAAAAAGCATTTAAAAAATAATTTTTTTAAAAAGAGAAATAAATTTTGTTATTACTATTTACACTCTCGAGTTTTCATATTTTATAATATGAGATAGATAGTTGATGACTAATCTATTAAGCATTAAAGTAATTAAATATTAGTGAGTAATTAAACTTTATCTAAAATGGGTTTTAGGAAAGGAATTAGTTTATCTTTTTCTAAAGCGGATAAAATATGTGGATCCAATGAGAATATCCACCGACAAAATGATCTGTAGTTTGATATAAGGTGATTAAGATTTAAGAAGAAAACATAATAATATTGCCAAAAATGTTGTTGTATAAATGCAACTATTGCATATTAATATATAGTGAGTACTTAAGATTGAATAAGCAATTTTCTCCTTTGGCAAAAAAAAAAAAAAAAAAAAAAAAAAAAAAAAAAAAAGCAATTTTCTCGGCCTGCAGGTGTCTCTTTTGACCATCACTTAATTGACTCTAGGGGAGAGAATAGGAGCTTCTTTGCCTTTTTCTCTTAGAATATTGCAATGTCAGCACTATGTCAGCAAGAGGAGAGAATAGGAGCTTCTTCGCCTTTTTCTATTTCAAAAAGAACAAAATTATTGTTTATTATTGTATGCAAACTGAAAAGGTTTCACTTTCTTTTACAAGACATAAATACATTCTTTTATGATTATTATTATTTTTGAATAGATTCTTTTATGATTATTATTAGTATTATATATAAATATAAAATGGTTAAACATATAGTTGTTTATGGTTAAATAACTTTTAATGGAACCCACTTTTGTATTTATAAAATAATATATAAAATAACATAAATCCTATTAGCTCTCTAGGTTTGAGATTTTTAACGGAATTAAAACATAGAACCTTCTTATTTTTATCGTCCATGGGATTTAAAAATGCAGCATACATGTTGAGAGGGTAATAGAATTATGAAAATATTTTTCTTCATCATAGCAGGGGATTGATTAAGTTTCATAGTCCTCCTTCTAAATTGGTGGATCTATTGTTTGCTTAATAGAGTTGGGGTCTGATGACCTCAGTGGTTAGGTGGTTGTTCTTCTTTATTTTTGAGTTTTAAACCTTCTAATACACCGAAAAAAAAAAAGGGTAAATTACTTTAATATTATTGAAATTTGATATAATTAGCACTTTAATTTTTCTTATTTTAAATTAATATTTTTAATTTTTGAAATTTGTTAATGGTTAGTACTTTAGTCCTTAATTATAAAATTATGAAATTTTTACCACATTTTAATTTTTGATATTTTAAATATAACACTTTTATCCCTACAATTTACTTTAGTCCTTCAACTACAATTTTAAATATAATGTACTTTAGTCCTTCAACTATTTTATTATAGAATACTTTAATTTTTAAAATCTAACACTTTTCATTAAAATAGTTTAGAGATTAAAAGTGTTAATTTTGAAACAATAAGAATTAAAGTGTTGCATACCGAAGCATAACCTAGCCGTAAGTGCATATTCTTCTGGATAATAAATCCAAGATCGATTCCCCCTCCCTCAATACTCAGGAAAAAAAAAATTAAAGTGTTAGTAATATCAAATTTTGAAAATATTATAATAATTTAATCACTAAAAAATTAAAATATTTAGAGGTTATAGATTGCCCCACTAACAAAACTTTTTGGATTCACTCTTGAGGTCATATCCAATACATATTAAGAATTACCCTCCTCCTTTCCTAGGTGAATAACTTATATCCTATCGGTGGATAAAATTTTTCTTTTTTTCACATTTCTATAAGGTGCAAAATGTGAGGTCTCACCTGAGCACTTATGTTCAGTCCGTTAAGGAATCAAAATGCTCTTTCAGGTCCGATCTCACTATTGAAAGCAGGTATCGCTTAATTTAGTGAATTAATCTGTTTTTTTTTAAAATGATTCGGGAGTCGCCACCCTAATTTATTTAAATGGAGAAATTAAGGAAAAATCTAAAATTGACTCCAATTCATTAATTTCTGATTAATTTGCCTAATAATAAAATCACTAGCTTTCAAATCAGGTTGAGTTCGGAGACCATATTTTTGGTTATAAATTCGGCTCCTAAGTTCAATTTGACTTAAAAATTGATTTCATGAATAACATATATTAATGGCGATTTATGTTCATGGCATAATTATGAATGCATGGAAAATAAAAAGCAAGTAATTAGATATCCATAAGTAAAGGAGAGTGTTTCCTTTAATTCTTATAGGTATTAGGGAAATTACAAAGTCGCTAATTTACTTTAAAATAATTAACTTAATTACAATGAAATTAAATACAAATAGTTACAAAATAGAGGGAAAAGGGATTGATTAGGGATTTGGATTTGAGATTTGAAGTTAAATTCCAAGTGTGCCTACGTACCTTATTGAATGGGAATCAAAACCCACGTAATTTATTCTACGGTGAGGTGGAGGGGTTTAAGAATTGATTTAATTGATTTGATTTGATTTGATTTGGAGGGTTTTGGAGTTAGTGAGAAAAGATGTTGTATCTTCTCTTGGGAGATTTTGAGTGGAACAAAGTATTTTTCCGAACAAGAGTTATGTTTTATCAGCCTTGGAATTCGAGAATCCTACTGAATGAGAGTGGATTAAGTGATATTAACCCAAAAATGATTAAATTAACTAATTAATTACTCAAGGAGAGTATTTAATTACCTAATTAATTAAGTGGATTAATTAATTAAAAATGATTACTTAATTAAAAAAAATTAATTAACTAATTAAAATGATTAATTAATTAACTAATTAATATGATTAATTAACTTAAAATTAATTAAAATCAAAGAGAAATTATTTAATTTAGAGATTACTCAAAGAGAGTATGAGAGACTAATTAAAATGAAAGAGAGAGAGAGAAAGAGCAAATGAATATCCATCTACAATTGCTCTTGAGGTGAAGAAAAATAAAGAGTGGGAGGACCTATTTATAGGTAAAGTGAAGTGGATGTATTTTAGGTATTGAAAGAGTAAAAAGACCAAATGATAGAATGAAAAAAAAATGTATCAGCAAAATATTGTCATTTCTGCATACAACTCTGGGCATTGAAACAACGGAATCAAAACTCTATTGATTAAATCATCGAAATATTATGACTCAATTTTATTTTTTTATAAAAGAAAGAAGACAAAAATTTGAGATAAGTGTAATAAATTAGTAATTTAGATAAAAATAGAAGATAAAGATTTGAGATTTACTTAAACACACTGTTTTGGGTGTGCTATTGCTAACTCTTTTTTTTTTTTTTTTTTCGTTTTACACAAAAAAATTACATATCTGCAACAACCACTAAATTTTTGTATTTTCTGTCGCCAGATTGTATTTTAGAAAAAAAAATAAAATATAGGTATTTATGTAAAAAATTTAAAAGAATATGATATAATTTTTTAAAAATTAAAGTAGAGATATTAGTGTGAAAAATCTGAAAAAATAGGATAGAACTGTTAAAAGCTGTATAGTTTTAATTTTTTTTTTCTTTTTTTAAAGTAATTAGGTCTCAACTAATTGACTCTACTGCTTATATTATTGCAAAGTCAGCACTATGTCAGCAGGAGGAGAGAATAGGAGCTTCTTTGCCTTTTTCTTTCTAAAAAGGACAAATTATTGTTTATTAATTATGCAAACTGAAAAGGTTTCACTTTCTTTTACAAGGCATAAATACATTCTTTTATGATTATTATTATTATTATTTTTTAATAGATTCTTTTATGATTATTATTAGGATTATATATAAATATAAAATGGTTAAACATATAGTTGTTTATGGTTAAATAACTTTTAATGGAACCCACTTTTGTATTTATAAAATAATATATAAAATAACATAAATACCATTAGTTCTCTAGGTTTGAGATTTTTAACGGAATTAAAACATAGAACCTTCTTATTTTTATCGTCCATGGGATTTAAAAATGCAGCATACATGTTGAAAGGGTAATAGAATTATGAAAATATTTTTCTTCATCATAGCAGGGGATTGATTAAGTTTCATAGTCCTAAATTGGTGGATCTATTGTTTGCTTAACAGAGTTGGGGTCTTGTGATCTCAGTGGTTAGGTGGTTGTTCTTCTTTAATTTTGAGTTTTAAACCTTCTAATACACCGAAAAAAAAGAGAGGGTAAATTACTTTAATACTATTGAAATTCGATATAATTAGCACTTTAATATTTCTTATTTTAAATTAATATTTTTAATCTTTGAAATTTTTTAATGGTTAGTACTTTAGTTCTTAATTATAAAATTATAAAATTTTTACTACACTTTAATTCTTAATATTTTAAATATAGCACTTTTATTCCTAAAATTTTAAATACAATGTACTTTAATCCTTCAACTATTTTATTTTATTACAGAACACTTTAATTTTTTAAAATTTAACACTTTTCATTGAAATTGTTTAAAGATTAAAAATGTTAATTTTGAAAAAATCAGAATTAAAGTGTTGCATGCCGAGACATAACTTAACGGTAAGTGCATATTTTCCTGGGCAATAGACTCAGAATCGATTCTTCCTCCCCTCAATACTTAAAATAAATAAATAAATGAATAAAGTGGTAGTGATATCAAATTTTGAAAATATTATAATAATTTAATCACTAAAAAATTAAAATATTTAGAGGTTTTATATTGCCCCACTAACAAAAATTTTTGGATTCACTCCTGGAGTCATGTCTAAAACAAATTAAGAATTACCCTCCTCCTTTCCTAGGTGAATAACTTCTATCCTATCGGTGGATAAAATTTTTCTTTTTTCTACATGATGCAAAGTGTGAGACTTCACCTGAGCACCTATGTCCGGTCCGCTAGGAAATCATAATGCTTTTTTAGGTCCGATATCACGATTGAAAGAGGCTATCGCTTGATTTGGTGAATTGATCTAATTTTTTTCGGAAAATGATTCGGGAGTCGTTACCCTAATTTATTTAAATGGAAAAATTAAGGAAAAACCCAAAATTGACTCCAATTCATTAATTTCTGATTAATTTACCAAAGGATAAAATCACTAGCTTTCGAACCAGGTTGAACTTGAGGACTAGGTTTTTGGTTCTAAATTTAGCTCGTAAGTTTAATTTGACTTAAAAATTGATTTCATGGATGACATATATTAATGGCGATTTATGATCATGACATAATTATGGATGCATGGAAAATAAAGAGCAAGTAATTAGACATCTACAAGTAAATGAGAGTATTTCCTCTAACCCTTATGGGTACTAGAGATATCACAAGATCACTCTTTTACTCCAAAATAATTAACTTAAATATAATGGAATTAAATACAAATAGTTACAAAATAGAGGAGAAAGTGATTGATTAGGGATTTGGATTTGAGGCTTAGAGTTAAATTTCAAGTGTGCTTGCGTACCCCATTGGATGTGGATCAAAACCTACGTAATTCATTTCACGGTGAGGTGGAGGGGTTTAGGAATTGATCTGATTGATTTGATTTGGAGGGTTTTGGAGTTGGTGAGAGAATATGCTGTACCTTCTCTTGGGAGATTTTGAGTGGAGTGGAGTGTTTTTCCATACCGAAATTCTATTTTATCAGCCTCGAAATTCAGGAATCCTATTCAAAAAGAGTGAATTAAGTGAGATTAACTCAAGGAGGATTAAATTAATTGATTAATTACTCAAGGAGAGTATTTAATTACCTAACTAATTAAGTGGATTAATCAATTAAAATGATTAATTAATTAATTAAAAGTGATTACTTAACTAAAAAAATTAATTAATTAATTAACTAATTAATATGATTAATTAACCTAAAATTAATTAAAATCAAAGAGAAATTAATTAATTTAGGGGCTACTCAAAAAAAGTATGAGAGACTAATTAGAGAGAGCAAGAGAGAGAGAGCAAATGGATATCCATCTACAATTGCTTTTGGGGTGAAGAAAAATGAAATGTGGGAGGACCTATTTATAGGCAAGGTGTCACACCCTAACTCTTGAAGTATGACAGTCCTAGGGTATAGGGAGACATAAGGTTACCTAAACCCGTAAAATCCTTATTCTATGATGTGACAAGCATTTTCACAATGGACATATTCCCAGATCAAATCCTACTATCCCATATCCATATACTCTTTACATGATAATAGGGTATCCAAAGTATACCTTACGTATAACAAGGGATACAAACATATACCAAAGGTATTCTCCTCACATACTTACCATTATTCTTATGCAATCCGCAACATCATACATCATTACAGTTATACTTTAGCATTACCTAAATTATTCTTACAATATTACAGACTATTGTTAATAAACCAGAGATTTCATAATACTACTATGAACCATATTGACCGTGGAGCTCTACACATAACTCTTTAAAATATAGTTACATTAAGATTCATGAATTCAATCAACCTTACATAGAAGAGGAAATCCCTAAGTGGAGAATGGACGCTTGAGAATTGTCTTGCTTGACCTCTAGCAAGCCTGAAAATAAAAACCACTAGAAGTGTGAGACAAGCTCAGTGAGAATGTAATATCTTAACATAATATGCCGGCTAAAAATGTATATCAGAATTAAGAATTTAGATTCAATTGGGTATCGATAAAAGGGTTTCTCTTTGATAATCAATATTGATTATGAATGATGTAGCAATATTACTGATATTTATATCAATGAAGGATCAATAATCAATGGTTTATTATTATCACTTTAGCAGAAATTAGAAATTTGAAGCGGAATGCTTCCCATTGATAAATCAATTGAGTGACAGCTAATGCCTTGCTCACTCACATAATCACTGTGCACAAGACTGATCAGGTCTCACGGTTAGGACCCCCTTTCTAGCTAGGTGGATACACTATCCCTATCCGATGAGCCTTCTTACAATGTGCACATGACTGATGAATAATCCCACATCAATTGGGAATTTCTGCTTTTAAGGAACTTCATTTAGCAAGAGTTCATAATATACGAAAAGTAGATCATACGTAATTTAACATAGTATCAATGAAGGTTCTACACAATTTCAATAATGATTTCAAATGAACTTAGGATGTTCAATTGAATCAAAATTTAACAGTTGGGCCGAAGGCCATCAATAAAATAACAATGGGCTGAAAGCCATTAATAAATGACAATGGGCCGAAGGCCAATAATGAATATCAAATGGCTAAAAGCCATTAAGAATTAACAATGGGCCGATGGCCAATAATGAATATCAATTAGGCTGAAGGCCAATGATGAATAGCCATTAGGCTGAAAGCTATCAAGTATAGTCCTAGCACAAAGATTGGATGACAATGATTGAATAAGGTTCACATTTGAGTTTGCTAGAACTTTCAATAATATGCATGTATCAATTTTATATTGATTCAAGGGCAAATGCCCATATCATATTAAAATATTACAAACTCACCTCAACTCCTTAGCTCCTAATACAAGCTCTTAACACTCCAGCAATGGTGCTTTTTGAACTTCGGAACACTTCCTCATCTTTTCCTTAGGTTCTACATTTAACCATTCCAATTAATCACAATTTAGATCATCATTTCCAACTTATCTATTGAACCACATTAGATTTTAACTCTCATACTTCTAGATCTATACTTAGTATACAATCACATACTATCACTCTTAATCATCAAGACTTCACATATTAATACAATCAATAATTCAATAATCGATTCACATACTTTCAAAATTGGGGCCGATTAGGCCTTGGACCAATGTCCAATTCCTTTCAATTGTAATCCACATTGGTCATATACATATATCAATTAGCATGCCAATTATTGAAACAAAAAGATATCGAAGTCTGTCACACGGTCGTGTGACCAACCGTGTGACAAAGGGAACTTTATCCAGAATGAATTGAGCTTATCACACGGTCGTGTGGCCACCCGTGTGACAAAGAGAATTTTATCCAGAATGAAATGAGCTTGTCACACAGGTCAACACATGGTCGTATGTCCACCCATGTGACGAATCTGGGTAGGATTTTTAGGTAAAATTCTCAAATAGCTAGAAGAGGGAAAAACCAATATTTTCTTACCCAAATCTAACTCACTTTCTTTATCATGCAATAGACCCATATCTTAACTCATTTCATCAATCAAAACATAGAATAAATAAGGGATCTTAAAAACCCATTATTGGTCAAACCCATTGTCCCAAAACAAGAAATTTTGCAATCCATTTTCGTAAATCATTTCCACACACTCAATACTTCTCAATCATGTTTACAAATCAACATATAATAGCATTTTCTCAAAGAAGTTTCCTTTCTAGAAACCCATTTGGGTAAACCAAAAGAAAGGAAGAAAAAGAAAATATCCCAAATCATAATCAAGCAAAGCATAGAAGAAAAATTGAAGAAGAGACTTTAAATCTTAGGTTGTGTAATACCTGAGATTTTCATAGCCCATTAGGGTTATGAAAATGATATAGAATATAAATTCTATAGATAATACATTATAAAATTTGATAATGGGAATATATGAGACCTTTGCATGTTTTGTATATTAAGTGCATTGTTGAATGTTTTTAATAAGTGTATGTATTTTTTTTATGGGTTTAATTAAATTGAAAGAAGTAATGTATCAATTGTTATAGGGTATATGATGATATGGGAAAGTAATAATTATTATGCTAGTGAAAAAGGAAAGAAAGAAAGTTACGAAAAATTTTACGATCGGAATTTTGCTCGGTTGGGCTTGTAAATGGACTTTTGGATCTCAAAGCCCAAAACTCAACCAAGGCCAGTCCATTAGTGTACAAGTTTATAGAATTTAATTGTTATTAAGGTTAAGAAATGTTAATTAGGAGTAAGATGGTGGAAAAGTTGGATTTGCTAATATTCATCTTCCAAATATACCAAAGTTGACCAAAGTCAAGTTTCTTAAACCAATTGACTTCTTCTTTCTCTACAATGAAGACTAAGTTCATTCTTTTGTTTTAT
This sequence comes from Vernicia montana, assembly GCA_949750685.1. Lineage (NCBI taxonomy): Eukaryota > Viridiplantae > Streptophyta > Magnoliopsida > Malpighiales > Euphorbiaceae > Vernicia > Vernicia montana. The sequence continues at coordinate 16,224 of CATKHJ010327933.1, forward strand.
TCACCATCATTACATGTGCATAGTCACCATAACACCTAAGGAAGATCATGACCATTTACCTTGATTACATCTTGACCATTCTTTTGGATTAAATCATAGCCATTTGATTCATAAGTCTAAAATCTCCACCATTCAAGTAAAAGATATTTAAGCAAAAATTTTGTCTCTTCTCTTCACTTTTGTGCCGTGCCCATCAAAGAGAAAGAAAGAAAACAAAAACTCTCCTAAACACCAAACTTTTCAACTTGTTCTTGTTTCAAGGATAGCAAACTAAGATTTTCCTAAGGTAATAATTAGTGCTTAATGATTTCTTTCATTGTTATTAGTATGGATTTAGTGTTGATTGTAGTTAATTCTTTTTCTTTTCATTTCTATGGTTTGGTTAAGCTTAAGGGTGTCACGACCCGACTTTCGAGCCGTGACGGTCTTAGAGCATGGGTAGGCGTAAGGCCACCGAAAACCCGTAGAACCCATTACTAATCTATAACCAATCATGCATATACTATTTCAAGATCAGAACCTAAAACACATTACTATAACCATATCCATATCCATACATCAAATAAATACAATACTTGAGTATAGATACCATAATAGGCCATCGATTATAATACAATTCACAATACTATGAATACGACGATATATTCAAATATTACAATCGTAAAATGAAATTACAGAACTGAACAATCTTAACACATCTTAATACCAAAATGACCATGTAACTCTAAACTTGTCTCTTAGAGATACATACTCATTAAGATATAATCAAAATGAACAAAATGAAAAAGGACAGAATAATTCCCAAGTGAGAAGATGAAGCTTGAGTTTTACCTTGCCTCAACCTCTATAGCACCTAAAAAAGATAAACCACTAAGAGATGAGATATAAATCTCAGTGAATACATAATATCAACATGTTATGCCGGCTAGGTACAATGAAGAATATATTAATGAAATAGCTTTAATGCTTTTAGGCAATATAATCAATTAGAAAGTTGAATTCATCACAATGGGGTTCATTTATGAAACCAATAAGTAGAATTCAAAGTATAGCAATGGAACACAATTTACTTTATTTTATTTTAGCAGAAATCAGAAATTCGAGAATGGTATGTTCTCATTCACATTTAGATCTAGTGTTGTGTGAACCCTCATTTTAGCACCTCCAAAAATAATTCTGAGTTTACAGAACTGATCAGAATATTTTTCTATCCAAGCCGGCACTTTTCTGATCCTGACCGGACCACCTGTACTAGACAGTATTTTCTCGAGACTGACCGGATTTTCCTAAAAGCAGACTGCCAAACTATCCCAAAAACACTTCTAAACCTACCAGAGCGAACTGGAATATTTTTCTATCCAACCTGATATTTTTTCCAAACCTAACCGGACCTCCTGTACTAGACAATCTTTTTCCAAAACTGACCGAATCTCTCCCAAAACTTACTGCCAAAATGTCCGATAATTAAATTCGGATCCACTGCCACTAATCGGTTATTTTTCAGACTTCAGAATAGCCCGAAAACTAACTCGAAAAGCCCTAAAAATTGAACTAGAGCCCGAAGCCCGAGGCACACGTGGTCATCCGCGAGGCGTGGCCGCGTGTCAGCCACGACTCTGCGCGGCTCTGCGTGGCAACACGCGGCGTCCGTGTGGAAGCCACGCGGCATCCGTGCAGATGCCGCAGCTACCATATGCGGGTCTGCCACTGACGCGCGTCAGTGGCAGACGCGTCAGTAAGGGCTGACGTGTCAGACCGTACTGACACGTCCACAGGAGGCGCCTGGGGATCCACCGACACGTCTGGTGCATCCGCCAGACACTCCAACGGACGCCGCAGGCGCACCATATAGACGCGCGTGTTCCGCAGCGCGTCCGCCACCCGTTTTTGAGGCTCTGTCCCTTTTTGTGCAATTTCAAAATTGCCCCTCCTTTTTTCTGCTTTTCAAGCCCTTTTTGGTCTTTTTTTACCCCCATTTTCCCTATAAATACCCCACTCTCCTCACCATTTCCACACACCTCAAGCTTTTGTTGATTGCTATCTAATTGCTTCCTCTCTCTCTCTCTCTAATTAGTTTTTACTCCCTCTAATTAATTAGTTAGTTAATTAAAAATTAATTTTAATTAGCTAATTAATCTTTTTTTTTAAAATCTCCACCCACTCTAAATTAGTTAATTAATTAAAAAAATCAATTTTAATTAATTAATTAATTTTTATTTTCAATTAAATTTTCACTCAAATTGGTTAATTAATCCTTTTAATTAATTAAAGTTTGAGTAATCAAATCTCTTTTTCAAAATCATCTCATTTTCCGAAACGGAACTCCGCTCTGGAAAAATCATTCACCCTCCACCAACAAAAAAGAAGGTATAATCTCTTACCCTCGATCAAATCTCAAACCAAATCAAACCAATCAAATCTGACCGATTTTTAAACCTACTTCCACCTCATAGTGGAACGACCTACGCGGGTTTTGATCCCCATTCAATGGTGTACGTAGGCAAGCTTGGAATCTAAATCCAAGTTTCAAATCCAAATCCCGATCAATCCCCTCCCCCATTTAATTTTTCCATGTAAAATGTAAATTTATGCTTTTCATGTAAATTTCAATTAATGCAAGTAGCTAATTATTTGTGGAGTAAAGGAGCGATTTTGTGATTTCCCTAATACCCATAAGGGTGAGAGGAAATACTCTCCTTTACTTGTGGATGTTTAAATACTCTCTCTTTAAATACTTGCTCTTTATTTTTTCCATCTGTCTCATAAATTATGCCATGCTCAGGCATTATGAATCAACATCAATATCCGTCATCCATGAAATCATTTTTCAAAAAGTCAAATCAAATTTAAATGCCAAATCGAGATTATTCAAAACCAAAAACCTAGTCCCCGAGCCCAAACTTGGTTCGAAGATTAGTGATTTTTATCCTTGGGTAAATTAATCAAAAGATTAATAAAATGGAGTCAAAATGGGTTTTTCCTTAATTTTTCCATTTAAAATAAATTAGGGTGGCGACTCCCGAATCCTTTTCAAAAATCAAAAATCAATTTTCTGAGGCGATAGCCACTTCCAATCGTGAGCACCAAAACCCGTTTCTTAACCTCCCTTAAAAATTGCTCTCATCTTTCCTTAAGGCATCATTCTTTCTCCGAGCGAGGGGAAGGGCGTTCGGGCGAGGCCTCACAATATAGCATCGTATTCATGGTATTGTTAATCGTATTGTAATTTGGCATACATTGAATGTATGGATGGTATGGAATGGATTTAGTATGTGTATCAGGTTCTGATATGGGAATAGTTTAATGTATGATTGGTTATAGATTAGTAATGGGTTCTATGGATTTTCGGTGGCCTTACGCCTACCCATGCCCTAGGATCGTCACGGCTCGAAAGTCAGGTCGTGACAGATAATTGATTGGTAAGGTTCCTAAGGGTTTTCAGTGGTCTTAAGCCTATCTATGCCCTAGAATCGTCGCGGCTCAAAAGTCGGGTCGTGGCATAGGCCAATACTCTCAATTCACTGAGGGGCACACCGTCTCGAAATTACTGATTTCTGCTAAAAGAATATACTACTGTATACCGAACATACAATGTTATTGCAAATGATCTCATTTATTTTCATTAAATTTCTTCCATCATTGTACTGAACCTATTTACCTCTATTACTGTATTTATATTATATTATTATTTACTCACTGAGTTTGTCTCAAATTTTAGTGGTTTGTTATTTTTCAGGGGCTCTAGAGAAGTCCGCAAGGTAATTTTCAAGTCCCGGTACTTCACTTGGAAAGTATTGTGTACACTGTTTAATATATTAATTTTGTCTTTTCATCGATTATTAGAGCTCTATGGTATTAATGTAAATATTGTATAATTATTGTCAATGATAAAATTGTAGGATTGTATACATATAATGTATATAATAGTGTGTATTGTAATTATTAATACTTAATGTGATATAAGTATATATATATTGGAGTGTATGGAATTTGATGAGTTTACAGGTTAGGATTCTGGGTATTGGTTACATGAATAAATAATTGAATTTTACGGGTTTTGGTGACTTTAAGTCTCCCTAAGCCCTAGGATCGTCGCACCCCAGAATGTGGGGTGTGATAGAGTGGTATCAGAGAGTAAAAATTAGTCTAATATAGACTATAACTGTGTCTTAAGATTAGAGTACCATGGAGCATAGGACTTCGTTTTATCTTCGAGTTATCCTTAAAATAGGTCAACGTAACGAAGTTTATAAATCTTTGTGTGATTTATTGTTATAAGTCTATAATTTTGCTATACTATTATAGGTATATAAATGTGATATGTGGTTGAATATTACTATGTAACTATGAATAATGTTATTATTAAGTGAAATGTATTGCTGTATGTAGATGCCACCAAAAAGAAAGTGACCATTGGATAGGGAAATGCCTGATGCTATTTCTAGTTCTAGGGAACGTGATTGTCAGATGGATCCAATAGAGGTGGAGCCCCAGTGGGAGATAGATTTGAAGCTTAGAATAACATAGTTAGAGGAGGATCAAGTGATCAATAGGGAAGAGAATGAAGGTCTGAAAAGGCAAATTTTAGCCTTATGAAGGAGATATCATGAAGTTCAGAGAGATATGTTATGGTTAAAAAGACAGTATGAGAGGTGGTGTACGGCTATGACGAGAGGACCTGGATGGGCGTTTCAACCAGTACCATATTTGTGTATGGCCTGTGGGAGAGAGGGCCATACTATAGCGGATTGCCCTACCAGATTTCAGTTTACTCCTGCATTGAGGTCTACTGCATGTGCTATTCGAGGAGTTACTAGGAGAGGTACTACCTCAGAGTATCGTGATTCTGATAGAGAAAATGTTGCTCCGTAAAGGAGAGTGATATAGGATGTAAGATATGTATATATGTGTATATAGAGTTAGGGAATAATGGGTGTAGGTACTGACCCAGTAGTGGATTTTTGAAATATGTGTGTATGTAAAATAGTTATGTAAGTTAGTGAAAAGTACTGAAGTGTATAAAGTAAACTGGTTATGGGCTAACTAATTATACCATGGGCTCTTTTGTACTATAAACTCATGGTTGTACTTAAAAGTTGACATGTGTATAAAATGAAGATGTTTAATATATATATAAAATATGACTGTTTGATATGTGTGTGTACATAAATGTTTGCAATATGATGAATAATGTATTATATGTTAGGAAAGAGAAAATATTGAATTAATGGAATTGAGAATGTAAAATATTTTATTTTGCAAGATTTCGCAACTAGAGGAACACGAATCTCATGCTGATAGTGAGAGTGTTGCTCCTGCTGTCGCATCTAATGTTGTGTCAATATGACATGTTTGTCAAGAACCTCCTCGTTTGAGGCAACCTACAGTTGGTAATAGAGGGCAGGAGCAGGAACAGCCTAAAATGATGGATGCGATGAGACTGGAAATCCAAGATTTAGGGAGGGAACTGGATGAATTGAGACAGCAACGACAAGAGGTGCCACCACCACCACTAGTAGAGGTTCCATCTGCTCCTCGACCTGACAAACTGCCTCCTCGCCCACCACAGCCACCTCATAGAGTACATAGAAGGATGTTACCTGATAAGGGTATTATAGTAAATGGTTTTAGGAAGATGAATCCCCCTGAATTTAGTGGTGAGGAGGGAGAGGATCCTCATAATTTTTTGGATGAATTAGACAAAATTGCTCAATGATTAACATGCTCAGATGAGAAAGTAATAGAGTTAGTGGGCATGCAACTGAAGAAGGATGTGTGGGAATGGTTTTAGAGGAATATTAAAGAGAGGTTATATGGGGATGAACCACCATCATGGGTAGAGTTTCTGCAAGCATTGATAGATAAGTATTTGACTGAAGGGGAGAAGCAGAATTGTGCTCTGCAATTTGAATAGTTAAAGCAAAAATTAGGTATGTCGGTGGTAGAGTATGCAAAAGAGTTCAAGAGATTAAGTAAGTATGCTCCGTATATAGTGCCGACAGAAGCGAGCAAGGTGGATCATTTCAGAAGATGATTAATTGCTCCCCTATATAATGTTCTGATTACCAGTGATTTTCCTACACTGGCTAAGTTGGTCGATAGAGCTAAGTTAATGGAGGCCCGACAGAAGGTAGAAAGAGCAGAGAGAGCAGAAAGGGAATAGAGACAGAAAAATTAGAATAAAGGACAGGGTAGTCAACAAAAGGGAAATTACTCATAAACTAGGGGTCAAGATCGAAATACTGTTACTTCTACTCCGTATCAGTATAAGGGTAGAAGTCAAGGTTGTGCACAGTTGGGAATGTTTCAGTAGCATCTACCTTGGGAAACACGGGGACCCCTTGAGTAGGACAAAAAGGGTAGGCTATGTATAATTGCTCTGTTTGTCAAAGGAAGCATGGAAGGGCTTATAGACGAACTACTGGTGCCTGTCTACGTTGTGGTGAAATGGGACACTTTGTGAGGGACTGCCCTAAGACAAGGGATCAACGTACAACATCTGCAACATCACAACCAAGTGTTCAAATGAATCGACCTGAAAATCGGGGACAAGGAAATAGGGGAAAAGGATCAAGACAAGGGCAAACCTCTAGTGCAATTTGACATGTTGAAGGGAAAAAAGGAGGAAGAGTATATGCCTTGAATCAACATAATGCCCGAGTTTCAAATACAACTCTGACAGGCACAATACCTATCCAGTCCCGTGTTGCTAGATGCTTGTTTGATTCTGGGGTGACCCATTCTTTTATTTCCCCATACTTTGTGAAGAATCTGAATAAACTCAAAGAACTGATGATAGAACCTTTAATTATTACCACACTGTTAGGAGAGACTATAGAAATCAGAAATATATTTAAAAACTGTATAGTTGAAATTGAAGGTAGAAAATTTCTTGCAAATTTGATTGAATTAGATGTTCTGAGATTTGATGCAATATTGGGGATGGATTAGTTAGCTGAGCATAATGCACATAAAAATTGTAGAGAAAATAAAATTGGTTTCGAGGTGATTAATGGTGAGAAATTTATGTATCAAGGAGATCAGAGTGATTTATCGACCAATCTTATTTCTGCTATGGGAGCGAAAAGATTACATAGGAAAGGGTGCCAAGCATTTCTAGCCCACGTGGTAGATATAGATAAAACTCCTAAAGGGATTTCAGGGATACCTGTGTTAGAAGATTTTCCTGATGTTTTTCCTAAGGAGTTACCTGGATTGCCACCTGATAGAGAGATTGAATTTTCTATAGAATTAATGTCGAGTACGCAACCGATCTCAATACCACCATATTGTATGGCACCTTTTGAATTGAAGGAGTTAAAAGTTCAGTTACAAGAGCTTTTAGATAAAGGTTTTATTAGACTTAGTAGCTCTCCTTAGGGTGCTCCTGTGTTATTTGTGAAAAAGAAAGACGGATCGTTGAGAGTATATAGATTATGGCAGTTGAATAAGGTTACGGTGAAAAATAAATATCCTTTGTCGAGAATTGATGATTTGTTTGATCAGTTACAAGGAGTTGGTTATTTTTCAAAGATTGATCTTCGATCCGGTTATCATCAGTTAAAGGTCCGAGGAGAGGATATTTGTAAAACAACTTTTAGAACTAGATATGGTCATTGCGAATTCACTGTATTGCCATTTGGTTTAACGAATGCACCTGCTGCATTCATGGACCTCATGAATTGTGTCTTTCGACCATATCTAGATAAATTTGTAATTGTGTTTATCGATGATATTCTGGTGTATTCGAAGAGTAAAGAGAAACATATTGAGCATTTAAAGATTGTAATGCAGACATTGAAAGAACATAAGTTATATGCCAAACTGTCTAAATGTGAGTTTTGGCTGGACTGTGTATGTTTTCTAGGCTATGTGATAAGTAAAGAAGGGATTCAGGTGGATCCGAAAAAGATTGAAGCTATAGCAAATTAGCCTCGACCTATAACGGTGACTGAAGTACGGAGTTTCTTAGGTATGGTTGGCTGCTATCATCGATTTGTAAAGGATTTTTCGTGGATAGCTGCACTATTAACACGACTTACCAGGAAATAAGTGAAGTATAAGTGGGATGATAATTGTGAAGAAAACTTCCAAACGCTAAAGAATTGTCTTATTTCTGCTCCTATTATATCATTACTAGAGGACGATGGCAGGTTTGCCATTTATTGTGATGCATCAAGAGTGGGATTAGGATGTGTTTTGATGCAAAAAAGTAAAGTTGTTGCTTATGCATCTAGACAACTGAAGAAGCATGAGATGAATTATCCCACTTATGATTTAGAAATGGCAGCAGTAATTATGGCATTGAAAATCTGCAGACATTATCTCTATAGAAAAAAATGTGAAATTTATACAGATCATAAAAGTCTCTAATATATTATGAATCAGTGAGATCTGAATCTCAGGTAGAGACGATGGGTAGAATTGTTGAAAGATTATGATTGCTAGATTTTGTATCATCTAGGAAAGGCGAATGTCATAGCAGATGCACTGAGTCGAAAGTCCATGGGAAGTCTTTCACATGTGGCTATTCAATGAAGATGTCTTGTGAAAGAATTAAAAGAATTGCTCACTGATGGGTTATTATTAGAAATAAATGAATCTCAAGTATTATTGGCTCATTTTTAAGTGAGACCAAAACTCATTGATGAAGTGCAGTCTATACAAGATAAATACCCCTAGTTGTTGAAAATTAAAGAAGAAATAAGAAAAGGACAAACTTCAGAATTTAAATTGAAGGAGAATGTGCTTTTATTATGGTGATAGAATATGTGTGCCTTGTATAGATGATTTACGGGAGATAATTCTTCAAGAAGCATATCAAACTCCTTATAGTATGCATCATAGAACTACAAAAATGTATCATAATGTGAAGGAGTATTATTGGTGGCCAGGATTGAGAAAGGATGTGGAGAAGTTTGTGACTTCATGCCTCACTTGTCAACAAGTGAAAGTAGAACATCAGACACCTTCAGCGCTGTTGCAAGAGATGAAATTGCCTGAGTGGAAATGGGAGTGAATAACAATGGATTTCATAGTGGGATTACCCAGGACTCAAAAAGGACATGACTCTATTTGGGTTATTGTCGACTGCTTAACGAAGTTAGCACATTTCTTGGAGGTTAAAACAACTTATACAACAACATAGTATGCTAAGATTTATATCAATGAAATTTTAAAGCTGTATGGAATTCCTATTTCAATTATTTATGATAGAGGTCCGTAATTCACCTCTAGATTTTGGTAACAACTTCAAGAAGCATTGGGAACACAGTTGGACTTTAGTACAACATTCCATCCATAAACTGATGGACAATCGTAGAGAACTATCTAGACACTTGAAGATATGCTTTGAATGTGTATTTTGGATTTCAGGGGAAGCTGGGACAAATACCTGCCACTTTTTGAATTTGCCTATAATAATAGTTATCATACCTCTATAGGAATGGCTCCTTATGAGGCTTTGTATGGGCGAAAATGCCGATCTCCGATAGGCTGGACGAAAGCTAGAGAACAGTATATAAAAGCTCCCGATTTAGGGAATAAGGCAACTGAGAAGGTGAAGATTATTTGGGAAAGGCTGAAAACTGCATTTAGTCGACATAAAAGTTATACTGACTCGAAGAGAAAAGATATCCAGTTTATGGTAGGGGATCATGTGTTTTTAAAGATTTCACCTGTGAAATTATAATGTGATTTGGACAAAAAGGAAAATTATCTCCATGGTTTATTAGGCCTTTTGAAATTCTGGACAAAGTGGGCGAAGTTTCTTATCGATTGGCTTTACCTCCGTTATTGGAACACTTGCATCCAGTGTTCCATATTTCAATGTTAAGAAAGTATATACTCGATCCCTCACATGTTTTACAACCTCAAATCATTGAACTCGATCAGAATCTTTCCTATGAAGAGATTCCTGTAGCAATTTTAGATCGGCAAGTAAAGAAACTACGTAATAAAGAAATTCAATGGTCAAGGTATAATGGCAGAACAACAGTACAGAGGAGTGTACATGGGAAAGCGAGGAATCGATAAAGCAAAAATATCCTCAGATATTCAAGACATGATGGGTAAGTCTTCTAAATTCGAGGATGAATTTCTTAAAGGTGGATCGAGTGTAATAACTTAGGTAAAGCCTAAAATTTAAAGGTCTAATTAAGTTCTTAAATCATTAAATTGTGATACCTTTCACATATTTATGGTGTTATATTGGGAATTAATAATGAATCACTAGAGGAATTAAATAAATAAAATTGATATTGGTATGATTAGAGAATTATTATTGTAGGGAATTTTGAGAACAAAGGAGAGAATTAATGCAAAAAGAAAATAAAAGTTGTGAATAAATAACTATCCATTGTATATAGTAA
>CATKHJ010328284.1:0-16646 GCA_949750685.1 Vernicia montana
GCTACAAATAACTATCAATCCAAAACTCTATCTAGCTGGTTGGATCTCAAACGGACATCAACAAGAGGTGAATAGGCAATGCAAAATTCCATTTTCTATTGGTGGTGTTTACTTTGATGAACTTGTCTTTGATGTCATTGATATGGATGTGAGCCATGTTATTCTGGGAAGGCCTTAGGAATATAATATTCAAGTATTGCATAATGGGAGAGACAATTTCTACACCTTTTATAAAGATGGGAAGAAAATTGTCATCGTGCCCTTAAATGTAAAAGAGCGTCCTAAAACTCCTAAAGTGAAGGGGCGATCTCTTTTAGTCACAAATAGAATTTTGGAGGAAATTGAAGAAAATCAAGAATTAATTGCTTTGGTTGCCAAAGGCGAAGGTCCTTCACCTACCAAAGCACCAGAGGCATTACAACCACTCATGGAGGAGTATGCTGAACTTTTTCCAGAAGAACTGCCAGATGGACTACCGCCCATGCGTGACATTCAACATGCCATTGACTTAGTTCCGGGAGCAAGTTTACCAAACTTGCCACATTATCAGATGAGTCCTTAAGAGCATTTAATTCTACAAGGCCAAGTTGATGAACTTATTAAAAAATGAGTAGTGCATACCAGTATGAGTCCTTGTGTGGTACCAGCTCTACTCACACCAAAGAAGAATGGTAGTTGGCACATGTGCATTGACAGTCGAGCTATCAACAAGATCATGGTGAAATACAGATTTCCCATCCCTCGTTTGGATGATATGCTTGATATGTTAGAAAGAGCCAAAAATTTCAGCAAGATAGACTTGAAGAGTGGCTACCACCAGATACGTATCCGTCCAGGAGATGAGTGGAAAATAGCTTTCAAAACCAAAAAAGGATTGTATAAATGGAAAGTCATGCCTTTTGGACTTTCAAATGCACCCAGTACCTTCATGAGGCTTATGCACTAAGTTTTTTTTGCCATTCATGGGTAAGTTTGTCGTCATTTACTTCGACAATATACTTATTTACAGTCAAACGCCAAAGCTTCATTACGGACATTTGCAACAAGTTTTTGATGCTTTAAGGGAGAATAAGTTGTATGCCAATCTCAAGAAGTGCAGTTTCATGACCAATAAACTGATCTTTCTTAGTTATGTTATGAGTGACACTAGCATTATCGTGGATGATGAGAAGGTTAAAGCAATCCGAGAATGGCCATCACCCAATACCATTTCTGAAGTACATTCTTTCCACGGTTAGCTACATTCTATAGACGTTTCATACGTAACTTCAGCAGCATAGCAAGTCCCATGACTGATTGCTTAAAGAAGGGACCATTTGTGTGGACAGAAGCAGCAGAAAAGAGCTTTCAATTGATTAAAAAGAAGCTAACTAATGCTCCAGTCTTAGCCTTACCAAGTTTTGAGAAACTTTTTGAAGTGCATACAGATGCTTCAATTTTGGGCATCGGGGCTATTCTTTCATAGGAAGGTCATCCATTAGCATTCTATAGCTAGAAGTTAAGTGATATTAGAAAGAATTAGTCCACCTATAAGCTTGAATTCTATGCTATTGTGTAAGCACTCAAGTACTGTAAGCATTATTTAATACAACGAGAGTTTGTGCTATTCTGACCATCAAGCTCTTAAATTCATCAACAACCCCCAAAGCCACAATTGCATGCATTCAAGGTGGGTTACTTTTTTTCAACAATTTACATTCACCTTGAAGCATAAGTCCGGAGAGCAAGACATGGTAGCGGATGCACTCAGCAGACGGGTAGCTCTAGTACGTACTTTACATACAGAGGTTGTGGGATTTAAGGCTTTTAAAGATCTATATGCCTTTGATGTTGACTTTGGAGATCATTGGAGTCGCTGATATAACAAACAACCTAGTGAGTTTCTTATACATGATGGTTATCTATTCTTTAGGAAACGTCTATGCATACTGAATTATTCCCTACGAGAGAAGATAATCAGAGAACTACATAATGGTGGGCTAGCAGGACACTTTGGGCGAGACAAAAATATTGCTCTAGTTGAGACTCATTATTATTGGCCACAGTTGAAAAAAGATGTTGGAAGATTTGTATAACGATGCTATGTATGTCAGAAGTCCAAAGGTCAACAGCAAAATACTGGCTTGCATACAGCTTTACCGGTACCAAATGGTCCATGGGAAGACATATCAATGGATTTTGTGTTGGGATTACCCCGAACACAAAGGCAACGAGATTCAGCCTTTGTGGTAGATCGATTTAGCAAGATGGCTCATTTCATTCCATGTTGTAAGACTGTTGATGCTACCAACGTAGCCAACCTTTTCTTTAAAGAAGTAGTTCGTTTACATGGGGTACCAAAATCCATCACATTAGATAGGGATACAAAATTTCTCAGTCACTTTTGGAGGACTTTGTGGCGTTGATTCGATACCGACTTGCAATATAGCAGTACCTGTCATCCGCAGACTGATGGACAAACTAAAGTGGTGAATCGATCATTGGGCAATATAGTCAAATGCCTCTGCAGTGATAGTCCCAAGCAATGGGATTTCTTCCTATCACAAGCAGAGTTCGCATACAGCAACATGCAAAGCCATACCACAGGCAAATCCCCATTCGAGGTCATTTATGGGAGAGCTCCATGCCATACTTTAGACCTGGTTCTTTTACCAAAAATTCTAGGATACTCAATTGCAGCTGAACATTTAGCATATCACATTCAAACAATACAAAAGGGAGTACGTGAGCAAATTGAGGTTTCCAATGCTAAGTATAAAGAACATATTGATATTCACCGACGGGAGAAGATTTTTAAAGAAGGTGACGAAGTGATGCTCTATTTGCGTAAAGAACAACTACCAGCCGGAACTCATGGCAAATTAGCACCAAAGAAAATTGGACCGTAAAAAATTCTCAAGAAAATCAATGATAATGCTTATATTATTGACATTCCCAATACTATAGGCATATCAAAGACTTTTAATGTGGCCGACATCTACACTTTCTACCCAGAAGAATCTAAGAAGCAAGTCAAGTCGGGGACGAGTTCTTTACAAGTGGAGGGGACTAATGTAGGACAACAATAAGCAGCAATCTCAATGTCAATATTTAGAGCTAATTTCCCTATTCTTCTTCTTCATTTTATTAGTCAACATATGCTGCTATTACAACTTTTTGACCAGCTACAATTACAACAGAGTTTTAGGTTTGTTTTCATGTATTTTTCAAATATTTACAGCTATTAAGAGTCCTATATTCAGCTGTACCAATTTACAGTTGTATTTTAGGTGTGTTTTTATATGTAATTTTCAACAATTACAGCTACCCAACCCTTGATTAAAGGGCTGACCAGCTTTATTCTCTTTTCCAACAGTCTATATAAGGCTGAATTGTTGTAATTTCATGATCAATCCTTCATTAATAAGATTTTGTTATTGAGTATTATCAAAACTTACTATTCTTTAAAGAGTTATAGGTTGTCTCAACCTCAACTCTTGTGTTTTCCTAGCAAATTTTGGTTTGTTTCAATCCTAAAATCAGTTTTCCTTTTTGTTTCACCGCATCATTTTCTCATCGATATATTCAAATTTCCAAAGTTTCCATGCAACAACAATTAGAAAGCCCATCAAAACAACAAATATCGTTATTCTCCACCTTCCTTATCTTCCTCTTTTACCGATCATATTTATCTAAATGACACTAATACCTTATCCATAAATTGATACATAAGTAGGCGGATACAGTGCCAATTGACCCCATTCAATTTTTTAACATTTTTAAAACTCTCAAGAAATTTCTATGCATTTAAAATTGTGCCTACTGAAATTTAGTGTTACCCCACTAAAATTATTTGTGCACCCTTAAAATAAATTTTAGTTTTCAAATCCAATATGAATATGTTGTATATAAATATTATTTTTATTATTCTAATATGATTCAATATTAGGTTAATTACAAAAGAAAACCCTTAGATTGACTTAATATGAACTTCAGTCCATATTGTTTCAAAATTACTAATTTTAGTACTTATACCACCACAAGATTTTGAGACTAAAATAAGGTACAACTATAAAGAAATTAAGGTACAATTAGATTTTAAGATTTTAAAGACCAAAGCATAATCTAATTTAAAATATCATGAACTAAGGTATAGAAAAAAAAATCATAATTTTATAATTAAGGACTAAAGTATTGATGAAATTTAATTTCATGAACTAAAATTATTAATTTTAAAATAGTAAGTAGCAAAGTATATTAAGACAAACCTCAAGATGTTTTTAAGATTTTTTTAAAAATTAACTCTTAAATATTTCATTGATTCTACAATATCCGTGCCCCCACTGAGTACCACTAGAAATGGAGAAAAAAATAAAGAACAACCCACTAACAATATGAAATTAAAAAATAATTTAGCTGCTTGGAGCCCATAAAAAAAATTAAAAATTAAAAATTAAAAAAAAAAAAAAAAAGCAAGGCCTAGAAATAGGGTCCTCCCACCAACAAGGGATTAGATCATGATTAGGACTTCCAACTTTTCCTACGAGGAAGTAAGTAAATTGTATCATTCTTCCAATCCTATAAAGGGTTCAACCTTGAATGGCTAAAAAGAGACTTGACTGACATGGGTGCTAAGAAAATCAACAAGGAGGATAGTGGACATCACATGTGCTTGGCCAGTTTTATTCTCTTCATTGAATCACAAGTGTTTTGATAGGATCGACAGCCTATTCTTTAAGAAGCTCATTTTTTTTTTTATTAAGAAAGAAAAAATGATAGTACTACAAATTTAAAAAAGATGATCAAGTAGGAAAGAACCTTGACGCAATTTCATCATCAGCATAATCTCTAATCAAGTGCCTATCACCACTTAACATGGAACGTCCGCGGGCTCGAAATGAAGGATGCTCTGGACTGCAAACCAAGCTTAATGAAAGATAACAACCAAAAACTTACAAAAACAAAAGAAAATTAATTTTAACATTTAAAGTACCCAAAATCAAAGACCAAGAATGGATACATTTAGAAGTGCACTAACAATAAAGTTTTGATCAAATCCTATAAACATACAAACAGCAAACCATTTTTGTGCATAAAATTGCAAATGAAGTAACCACCATGAATAGACCCAACAGGAAACAAGTGGAGCATGCCTAAAGATGTTGATTGTTCAAGCTACCAAAGATGATGATTTCAGTTGCCACTAGTTGGTATTCAGAAGATGCATTTGTTTATTCCAAATAAGTTCGCAACAAATTCTAAAGGGAGCTTTCAAGTGTTTCTATTGTTACCTACAACCAAGAAGGTAAAAAGGCAGTTCAAGAAATCAAAAACTTTGTTACTAATGCATTTCAAAACTCAAGATCAATTTTTCTCCAACTAAAAGAGAATGGTGCAAACAAGAATGAGCTCAAGAAAGAGCATTTAAAGACTTAAGCAACTTATGAAAAAAAGGGTCTAGATTTTGTGTAGGAATTATTTTAGAACATTATAGAATACTTTCATGTTTATATAGTAAATTATTCGCTGGTCCAGTATTTTACAGCTTCAAGATTCATTAATAAATTTGTAAATTCTAGCTTGCTGGAAAGGCTTTATGGACCTTTCAGGAAGTCTTTCTTTCTATTATGAATCCTTATCGGTTTGGTATAACACTATTCCTTTTAGTTTCTTTGGTAATCCAAATACTTGGAGGATTACAACTAGTTTGGGAGTCCGATGTTTAAAAATTTAGGGTTTTTTCTTCTTTTTTTTTTTTCATTTTTTTGAGCAAAGGTTTGAGGTTACTTTATCTCAATAAATAATCATGCTTGCAATGATTTATTATATAGTCAATAAAATTTCGTGTAATTTTTTCCTCTTGAATTGTGTGAAGTCATCCTAGGTCTAAATGTGGTGCCTGTAGAACTTTAACTGTGAAGCCTAAAATTTCTATATATTATTTATAGGTACTATTCATAGTACCTATACTACTCAGCAAAGGGCAAACAACTCCCCGCCCCATAATCCTTTTTCCTTCTGCTATTAAACTGCCAAGTTATTCTTGGTTACAATTGCCTAGTTGTTTACCTAAGTTTCTGCTCTTTCTATCTTTCAAATAAGCCCAAAACCAAGCCTAGATAATTAGCCCTAAAAGCTATCCTACCTCTAGAAGAGAGCATTAAGCCTATATCCCATTAAATTGTTGGGCCTGAACATTATTTGTTACAATGACAATAAAGAAGGAGGATTTGAAATGCAAGATCTAAAAACATATCAGGATGGGGATTATTATTTTCCCCATCGACTCATTTGTCACAATCACAATAAAAAATATTCATAAGTTTTGTCTTTTTTATATTTATACTACTTGAAAAGCGCACCCCCCCCGGTAGAAACATATAAGAAGTTTTGTCCTCGTACGGCTCGGAAAAAAAAAATGATTCAAATAATTTACAATATAATGTAATTAAAAAATATATCTTATGTATCAGATTAGTTTAGTTTATTGGTTTTTTAGTATGAAAACCATGAATCAGACCACAGTTACCAGGATCACTTAACCCCTATTGAACCACAATCCAGATCACAAGTTCCCAACCATCCTTTGCACTCCGAAATATCAAACAGGTCTATCCCAGTTTTGGTGTGTGAGAGGTGCAGTGTCATTAAAGAGGGAAACTGTTGTTTATTGGAGAAAGAGGGACATATATAAAGGAGAAAAAATAGGCACATAATGAGGACACATGAATCAAATAAAAAAGAATTGCTTAAATTAGATAACCTAGAAAAAAATTGAAATTTTACCACTCAAATATGGAATTTCACTAACCTTGTTATTCTTCATCTAACCATTGCAAAATTCCAATAAAAAGTAAATATAGTTTCCTTAACTTCCTCTTTCTTCATTGTTTTACTGCCTTTTATTTGTACAACTCTCTCTTATTTTTAATTGCCAAGAACAAATTAAACGAATTAAACTCGCTGAAATACTTCTATCACAAGCACTTTCTTTACTTCAGTTATTTTCATATATACATACATATATGGATGAACCCTTCTAAACAAACCACGATCCAAAATGGCAATCTAACTAAGCCTAACCCCCCCACACCACAAACCATAAAAAGTATCCTAACACGTTCCCATACCACATAACATGTCAAACCATGTTCTAGGTAACATTGAGTCAGACCAATTATTCAGAATTATCAGTACTAAAATCAACACCAACTGTATAAAATGACAAACTATAATATTTGGGTCAGTTTAGTTCAATACTTTCAGATCGAGCAGTTTAGTCAGATTGGTGAATAACAGAAAGAATAATGGCCAGTGCTGTATATAAAGACATACCAAACTTCAATCCCTTTCACATGCAAACCCAATAAAACCATACAAACACAAGATAACAATAACCAGCTCTGGTACAGCGTTAGAGCATAAAAAATCAAAAGGTCAAATTATTATCTGATCCCCAAAAGACACAACTATTAGGTAGAGAAGCCCATAGCTTCTAATAGCTAACCACTAACATTTTGTACACTGACATCTGTAAATGCATCTGTGAATAGAAAGAGAATCTGCACTAGCAGGAACAGGAAGATTACTATCCCAGACATGACATTCTTTAAAATCCACACAAATATCCAACACACAAAGGGATGAAAAGAAACCTTGAACTAGCAGTCCGCTGTTCAGCAATGACCTTTTTCCGGCTGCGTCGCCAAAAGGTTGTAGCGATATTGGGCTCACTGTGTGATAAGCTGGGAGAGGAAGGAAGTATGGAGAGAGAGGCAGGGAGAGAGAGAGAGAGAGAGGGGTGGGAGGGGAAAGATCCAATCACAAACATCCCACATAATGTTAGAAGTCAACTTAAAAAAACAAATGAAAGAAAGAAAAGACAGGAAACAAAAACATTGCAAAAGCCATCATAGCTAGAAGGAACTTCTCAAGAAATGAAATAAAAATTACCTCAATTTCCTGTCAATAGAGGTAGCAGATCGCAACATCATATTTCTCAATGCAGGACCCGACACATTAGCAGCTGCCTCTAACTTCCTGTGGAACTGCAGGCTCTCATCTTTTTCAGCACTGTGAAAAAAGAAATGGAGAGGATAATACAACATAGCATCATAAAACTCATATTAACAAATGAAATCATGTAATATAACAAATGTAATATAAGTCAATACGATTTGCGAACCTGTCAGGATCCACTCTCTCTGAAAAGCCATACAGAGGACTGTTTGGTTCAAGTGGTGAATCACAGGAATCATTTTCTGCAGAATCACTCTCCCCTGCTGCTGATATATGAGTCATAAAAATTGCTCTGGTTGACCGGGGTATTAGCTGACCGGGAAACCGCATAAGATCAACCAGAAGTTCCACAGAATTCAGCACAACTAACACAGACATGTGCTTGTATGAATCAACACACTCAACAGTTCCATCATTTGGTAAACCCTAATTAGAGAGAGATAGAGACTGTGAAAGGATTTTCAGATATCAAATATGATTCATTCATAAATAATATTTTGGGACAAATTCTTCCAATATACTGACCATCAAGAGAGAAATTACGTATAAAATAAAATTAAGAAAAAAGGAAAGGTATAATATATAACATTTGAACCCATCAAGAGCTTACCACCATGAGCCTACTTTCAAGACCTACAGTGTCTGCTAAAACTTTAAATAAGATTGCTCGAGGACGGCAAGACCCATGCTTTATTTGCCCAAGTAACTGAACACCTTGATTTTCAAACATGTGGGAGGTTTCCTCCAGTGCAGCTTTTGCTGGACTTTCTACATTTGGCCTTTTGTAAAAGTCAGATACCTGATCAGGAGATAACAGAGGAAAAAATTAGAAGAAAAACATTTTTTTAATAAAAGAAATTGAAATCTATTAACAAGATTGACAGAAATGACAAGAGTAGATTTTGATGCATAAATTGGCTGCAAAACAAACACTCTTAAGCTTATATTGTAATTTAATTACTTGCCAAAAAGTGATAACTTAGTACTTTCTTTTCTTTTCTAATGAGTGTGTACCTACACTTGACATGCAAGAAAATCATTTTTTGTTCTAGTGCCAGCTAAAAATAGCATGTGTTTTAACAAAACTGCATCAACAGCCACATGCATGAACATATCATATGCAGGCATTTTTGCATACAAAGAAATATGGTCTTACTGAGAAGTATAGGAGTGAGTTTGCCTTTCCAGAAAATTTCCTAAAATAGAAAACTGCTACAAAACATGTTTACTAATTGAGAAATGGAAACGGTTTCTCAGAAAATCTTGTTTTTCATATTTCGTGTGTTAAAAAGAGATTTTGGAAACTACTTTTAATAGTTTTCCAAGCTTTCTTGTCAGTTTAAAATAGAAAACTAGGAAACATATTTAGGGTCCATTATGGAAAGTATTTCGAATTTTCTTCTCTAGTTCTCATCTCTATTTCCCAATTAACTTTTCCATGAAATATTCAGAAAATATTCTCATCTATATTTCTCTAGCATCCAACTTGGGAAAACCTTGTTTTCCAAACTAAATAGGAAATTCGGGAAAATTATGGCAAGTATTTTTTCTAAGTCTCTTTCAAATTGGAAAAAAGTGGAAAACAATACATTTTGTAACAATCTGCTCTCTTAGAAAATTATCTGGAAAACTAGAAAACTTAAACACTCCCTCACTCCAGTTTTTCAACAACTCAACTCAGCCTTAACCCCAAAATTAATTGGGGTCAGTTATATGGATTCACTCCAGTTTTTCAACATTAGGAAAAAAAAAAAAAAAAAAGGTTCTCTATTTACAATAGGTAAACACATTTTCTACACTTTTCTACAAAATACAAATGAAGATTGAAAAAGAAAACTAAAATCTAATTTTCTCTAAGTACCTAAAGTAAAATCTCTTTGAACATCATGTTAGAAAATGAAGGAATTTCCTTGTCATGATCAAAATATAATCATAGTAAAATCACCCAATACTAGGAAATACATGTATATTAAAATAAGTAGCTGAATAAACTTTCAATGAGATAACCCTATAACAGAACAAAGGTTACTAAGTTCTCACCAATCCAGCAATCTTTTTTATCATTGCAGCTGGGTTTGAGTTCAATCCTTTCACCAGTGCCACAATCAATTGCTTCAGCATAGATAATTTTTTATCTTTCTTTGCATCTACAAAAATTATATCAGCCTTGAAACCCTCGCCACCCAAAGCATGAAGCTTATCTAAAGTTGGAATACTATCAAAGAGTTCCTTTAGCCTTTTATCCTGTCCACAGTCACAGACCAGTTAGCTAATGATCAAATGATATTAATGCTTCAAGTCAATTGGATAACCAACCAAAACAGTTTAACGGGGAAAGAGAAATATAACATATTTAGAGGAACAAGTAAATGCAAACATACGCTACAATATCTATTGTATTTCTCAAATGATGCAAGGAAAAGAAATTCCTACCATATGGCAAGACACGATTTTTGGAAAATAATAAAATATTAATACTTACTTTTCAAAGCGGAAAAGCTACACAGTGAACAAAAATATAAAAGAGGACAAACACTAAGATATACTACCAATCACCATCCAAAAAGAATTTTCATGGAAGCAAGGCACAAAACAGTAGAAAGTAGAGCATACAGTTTTATGATACAAAGAAATTATGCTTCCTATCAAGTATAGTTTAATCAAGGTTCAAAATTTATTAAGTCATAGATAATAGAAAAAGCAATTTCCCACAGAGCTCAAGCGTGCCTAGGCATTATTCTAACAAACATTCATCTTATAAGGAGCATAATATCCTATATGAAGACTTTAAGTTGGTTGCCGCTAGAATCAGGTAAATAGATCTTCTGATGACGGACCTAGTGGTGACTAGAAAGGAAATATCAAATTTGGAAACCTAGATTACAGCCATTAATCCTAAACCAAGAAGAGGGGAATTTGATCAAATGAAAAGTGTCCTCAGTAATTAAGGATTTCCTATTTTGTTTACGAATATTTATTAAATATTGTTACTTAGGAATTCTGAATTTCTATCAACTCTCCTATATATTATAACTAATCCTCATAAGACAAGAATTCTTCACTTATAAGCAAAGATGCAATTTTATTGAAAAAAGACAAGAGAATACAGAAAAGAGATACAACATAGACAATAAGATATCCTCCTAAGATAAAGAACAAAACGACCTCAAGGTTTCTCTGAGCAGGAAATCCATAAGACAAAGCCAAAAGACTGTTTAATCTACCTCAGGGACTTGAGAAATACAATCGAACCTTTAATAATTAATATACTTGGCAGATTGAAAAATTATCAAATATTAGAAGTGTTAATTTATTAAGTTTATGAAGATCAAAAACTATAAAATAATTATGAGACCAACATATTCAAAGCAAATGTATTTCCTTTAAATATAGATAAATTGTAATTTTGCCATATCTTATATTAAAAATAATTGCACTAGAAATATTAATATTAACATTCTTATCATTATAAGAACAAAATATTCATCAGTTAATAAAGTAACATATTCATTTGCAACCCAGGTGCTAAACATACTAGTTACATAAAAAATAAATTATATTCTATAGAAAAATGCAATGAAAGCTAAATACCCAGTTTTCAATTCAATTATGATTGATGTACCAACACCCAAGAGAGAATCTTATTGGACACCATAAATATGTCCTCTAATAATTAATAACTATTAAGGATTTTCGCAAAAAATTATTAATTATTGAATAATAGACTTGTTAATTATCCAACGTCGAACAAAGTTGGTTCCTCAAAAATTTATTGATTAATAGAATTATTAATTCATTGAATATCAAGTATAAGGATACATGCAAGTTTTTGTTACATTACGATATAGGATTTGAAACAGAATATAAGCACTTACACAGTACAAGACCACAGACTAAACATGTATACATGGACTCGTGCACATAAACAAGTAGGTGTTGTGCACTTTTTCAATTAACACTTCACAAGAGATAGAAATGCTATTTGCCACTGAAGAAATAGGGTTGGCTCAGCACTTCCACCAAATTCCACAGGGTGCATACCCCATGAAGTAAACTTTTCACCTCATGACAAGATATCAGATGTGTCATAGCAGGATATCACAATTCTAGAAAACCCAACTAATTTTTTTTGTGGTTCAATTTTCCACAAAAACATCATTTTGCAAAAGAACACATTGAAGATATACATTATATATCATGCTTAAATCACCAGCAGTAGACAAAACTAAAAAGAACTTATACCATAATCTATGAGACAATAAGACTAGGCATAAACCAAAAACACAGTTCGAAAAAGCTCCTATCATGTAATTTCATCTTAATAAAGGATATATGAAGAACTACATTCTCTATTATCTTTTTTCCATCAGTAGCCTAGATAGAGGCCATTGTTTGATGCAATAACAAATTTTTTGGCTTTGCAGCAACAAAGGTGCAGTTCAAGTATGAGAGCAGCCACCAACCACTACATGTAAAAGTGCCTGTGCAGAACTGCCTATGGAACTAGTTCTGTTTCCAAGGCAAGTAGGCAACTACCATCCACCACGGATCACCTTGTTCAAAGATACTACATACATTTTTCAATACCACTATTTTATGATTAATCTTTCATTCCATTACTTATAAGTCTGATGGCACTATCAAATATTAAATTGAACACCTAAAAATATCAATCAAGAATCAAAACTTGCTTTGTTAACAACCAGTTTATTTATTGAAAAGCACAAAGGTCTACCACCTCACCTACAAGTATGTAACCATCTGTATAAAGAACGACAAATGACCCTTCATTACAAACCCCCCCACCCCCTCTCCACCCTCCCTGCCCACAAAAGAAAAAGAAAGACTCTTCTAGTCTACCTCTACAATGCCAAAATATGGCTAGTGATAAATTGCCTCCTCTTTAAAAAGGTCCCATCCTATAAGCAGTGATGGAGCCAGAAAAAAATTTCAAGGGGGCCAAAATTTTTATACCATAATTTTGTATACCATTATACAATATATGGCTAAATTTTAATAATTTAACACTAAAAAAATTGCATTTTGGAGGTTAGGGTGGGGGGGCCATGGCCCCTCCTGATTCCCCCTCCCTCTGCCAGTGACTATAAGTAATTTCACCAAATTGTCCAAAAAGCAAGAAGAGATTGAAACCCATCCCACCCTCTTCCCAAAAAATTAAAAACCTTGTGCAACCACCCATAACCCAGCCATATGATCTAGCAACCAACTCTAACTCACAATTAACCTCCACATAATCCCCGATGCCTTATCCAAAGCCAGCATACAAGATCCTTTGAACACCATCTAAATTTCAACTCAACAAAGCAGATACTTTTCAATAAATTTCTTCAGCGTTGATCAATTTTCAAACTGATAAAAAATGGGAACCTCTATCTTCCACAATTCTGTAATTTTAACATTCATCCATAGTTTGACCAACCACAACTCCATTGCCAAATCAATATATTAAAACCTTTTGCTTTTCATATTCTATAAATTGAGAAAAAACGACATGCTAGGAAATCTAGATTGAGCATCTGAACAGTAATTCAAAAGAAGTCTCATAGAGAAAGCTCAACACAGTGCACTTTGTATGTTACTTCTTAAGAAAAGCAAGATTGTGAATTGCTGGTGTTTCTAGTTGGTTCAGTATGGAAAACAAAAATGGAAATGGAAATCTAGACCTTCCACAACTCTGTAATATTCATATTCATCCAAAGTTTGCTAACCCATAACTCTCTTGCCAAACTAGATCTTTAAATTTTCCTCCGCTTCCATTCTGTAAATAAGAAAAATACAGCATACTTGTAAAATTATATCGAGCATCTGAACTGAAACTCAAGATATTTTACTCTAGGAAGCTCACCCTAGGCCAATTTTTGCCCCATTTCTTAATAAAAAGCAATAATTATCTATAAACTTCATGCCAGTGTTTCTAGTTGGTTCAGTCATGAAAACATCAAAATGTATGAAATGTAAAACATTCAATCAGTCTTAACTTTCAAGATAGAAATAGAAAAGGGAAAAAGTACAATCATAACATATAAGCCATGCAAAATACACAAGAAGGTGATCAAAACAAATTTGCAAGAATGGAATCTGTCAAAGCAATAATCATTGAATATCACTGTAACGGAACAGAAATAAAGGAGATGATTCAACTCATTTTTCCTTCACAGCTAAGTCACTTAAAAATCCCTCACAAAATTTGCAGTCCAGCAAAAAATTCATACTCAAGATCAATGAAACAGCATTGTTGTATCAGTCCTCACCGGTATGACAGAGTAGAAGCCATTTGGAATTCGTTCAGAAAGCATCCCGGTGCTCCAAAGAATTTGTGATGCAGTCTGTGAAGACAAACCATCTTCCTCATAATTTCTAAGCGATTCCTTATTACTCAAACTATCTTCTTGTGAAAGCAAAGAAACAGATTCAAATTTCTCCATAAAATCAGAACCCCACCACACAGCATTAGAAGGCCCTTGTTCTGTTGGCCCCACATCATCTCGTGTCTCTTCCATGTTGTTAAATATTTTGGATGTAAAACCATTTCGGCCCCCAATCCTTACCCCATAAAAGATCTTCTCAATACAGAAATAATTCTTAGACAACTAAACAGTGTACTAGAAACTTCTTCTTTTCCAACTTGTCTATGCTGGAGGCCATCTGACCTGCAAAACCAAGGCCCTACATCAAATTAGAGAGATTATTATGCAAGGGCACATCAATCTTTCCAGAAATGAACATATATACACAGAATAATGCAAATCAGACAATTCACGTTTGTAGCAAACAA
Source organism: Vernicia montana (assembly GCA_949750685.1). NCBI lineage: Eukaryota > Viridiplantae > Streptophyta > Magnoliopsida > Malpighiales > Euphorbiaceae > Vernicia > Vernicia montana. The sequence goes on from CATKHJ010328284.1 coordinate 14,795, forward strand.
CACATGCAATGTGACTCCACACATATCAGACAGTGAACTTGAGAAGCAAATGGCTTAATTTCTCTCAATAATGCAATCCAAAAAGGACCATGTTCTAAGAACCAACATCGAAGTTGTGAGCCTCCACTATTATAATCTTGAGGGACTAAAAACGGCATAACACACCACTGAAAAGGGCATTACACACGTTGTTATAATCATCCTCCCTTTAGAAGATTCCCATGCCAGAACACAAAGTCAATTAAGGGAATGCCATAAGGGCAGAAAAAATATTTCCCACAGGACTGAGCAGAGCATCAATATGAAGTTCAATAATTTAACATCAAAATGACATCTTTTAAAAGGAAAAAAGAACAACCCAAAATCAACGGCCAGTAAAATAGACCATTTCTTGGTTTTATTTAATATAATATAAGTGCTCACCAAGAAAATAAAGAGTGATAACATACACTTACTGACTCCAATTATTTGTTTTAGTTACACATAATTATAAGTCCTGAATATTGAAACTGCTCAAATTCAGATTTAGAACCCTCCATATTTTTGTCAATTTCATTTTTAATAACCAACAAAGATACAAGTCAACTGGCCAGAAGTTAGCAATTTTTCTGCATGGAATTTTTTTATTCAAAGGAAGGGGGAGGGGGATGTCAGGGTTTGAACCCCCTAATCTCCTATACCATGAGGCAAACACTCTACAATTTAAGTACTAGCCAATCAATGCAAAGGCACTTCAAACACGGGAAAGAAGTGCTGAAGAACAATAGTAAAACAAAAATATTTCAAGGTTATGTTATTAATGAATGACTACTTGAATGGAACTACAACAGAAGTACCTTAACAGATCCTATAATTAAGGATTTATCAAAAGAAACTGCTAAGATCAAACCTTGTCCTCATATGCTTTGTGTGTCATTTTGACAATTCCCAAGATAAAATCCTAAACAATATTCCTTTGCACATTTGACAATACAGCTATATGATCATTCAAAATAACCAAAATATGAGATTATTGCCAACTAAATTTAAATTGTCTCCTCAAAATTAGGGTTTTACTTCCCTCCACTCCCCATGGTAAATGCCAATTTAAACTCTCTCAAATGACAGATCAACATAGTGTTACAATTCAATTCATAACAACTATGCTCTACTTATTAATCTAAAAGATAACAGCTTTTATTTCTTATAAAGAGATTAAATTAGCAAGCCTAATCAGAAAGCCCTAATAGCTAGAAATTTAGTATAATTCAAATGAAATTAGTAAAATTAGATCCAGCTCTTCATAATAAAAGAACCCAACTGCACAATACTTCACCTAAGTCACTTCAAATCGACTAAAAAGCATTCCTAAATTAAACTATACTTAACCATTTCTATAAATTAAACAATTAGTGATTAGGATTCAAAGAAATTTCCAAAGAATCGAATCCAAACTCAAACCTAATTTGCTAATATCACTGATTGAAAACAGAAAAGAAAGGATCGTGCAAGAGAAGAAAGAAGAGTTACCACCAGCAGATCCAAGCATTTGAATCCACAGAACATCACCCAATACCATTTGAATCTCAACTCTTCCTTGAACAAATATGACTCATCTCCACATCACTCTTCCTTCTTTCTTTCTTATTATTTCATAAATAAATATAAATAAACCTACGTAAGATATTTAGATAGATATACAGAGAGAGGAGAGAAGAGGGGATAGTAACGAGGAATTGAGAAAGAGAGGGAGATGGGATTCGATTTATGGATTAATATTTTTTTTTTTTTTTTTTTTTTTGTGTTTTCGTTAATAAGATGTAGTATAATATATATATATATATATATATATATATATATATATATATATATA
>CATKHJ010328315.1:0-12448 GCA_949750685.1 Vernicia montana
GGATGAACAAGGTTACATAGATTATCAATGGTCGTATTACCATGAAGTATGTAACTGTATGAAGAGGAATATTAATTGTCAATTTATTCCTATATATCAATTCTCATATCTTTCAATTCTTTAACTTGTTTATGAAAACTCTATATTAATTATATATATATATATATATATATATATATATATATATATATATATATATATATATACACTTGGGAACTTATAAATATAATTTTATAAGCTTTAAATAAATTGTCCTTTTTATATTTATGATTATAAAATGGGGATATTTAAAGCTTTTATAACTTACTTCAGTATACATAATTTTGATTTGTTTGAACACTAAACTTTGAGTTCAAGGTTGCATATAAATAAAAATCTAGATATACATATAGCTTGGAACTTGTATATATGCTTATTGAAATTTCTAAGAATTTTCATTAATTTTGCATTAAGGCTCACATAATTCATATTTATATTCAATTGGATTTTTTAACATTTTATGATAAACTTCGGTAACATATATGTTAATATTTAACTATTAATACTTATGAATCATTAAGGGAATTTATATTCCAATACACATATTATAATAAAATTTGAAAATAAAATAAACTTGATTAATCTTAAGAATTTTGAATTTAATTGTAATATTAAATTCTTCACTCACCTGAACTCTAGATTACGATCTTGTCGAATTCAAACTTAATCAATCATCCTTTCAATATCCTTTCAATATTCTCCTAATAATATAATATCATTTATCATATATAATTATATAATTTATTACATACTTCTAAAATTATCTACTGAAATTTCGGTAGCACTCTCGCTAAAACTAGACTTAACCCCTTCATAAAACACTTTTAATTCATCAATAATTCACAATCAAATGGTACAACCCGGACCTTCAATACTTTAATCTCATCCGCCATTTCATTCATTCTTTACCAAACTAACATCTAAAATAATTCAATAAATCATTAATTCATCAGTTTAATCTTTCCAATAATCTCCAATAATTTTCAATCCTCATTCGATTAATAATCTAGCTTAATCAATAATATCTTAATTTCCTCCAATTATTCACCAATAATTTTCAATAATCATCAAATTAATAATATAATTCAATTTAATTACCCATTTATGCTAATTAAATCATTATAAATTATATACCTAAATTCTCACAAATAAATTCATAACTCATTATTTAAATACAATTAAAAGTCGAGATTTATATCAAATGACTCGGTTTAACGAGCCGGAGCTATTGTCCGAAAATGACCGTTTTAGTGGTCTCCGGAGTCCCGTGGCCGAAAAATTTCAACGGCGGCGGAATTGCGATCCGAGGGTACCCATAGGTTGCTTGAGACTTGAGAAGTCCAAATATATGTGCCACTCTCCCTCACTCGCCGGAAAACTGCCAGAAATGGCGTCGGCAACCGGTATGTTGCCAGATTCTGGTCAAAAATAAAAGTTGTCTAAAATTAGCAAATAATATATCAATTTGAAGTACAAGAAGAGGGGGTTTCAAATATACCAAAATCGATATAATCAGAGATCGAAAAATGGAAGGAATTAGCCTAGGAAAATCTTCGACGGTGACCACTTTGGGCGGCGTGTCCACCGTGCTCCGGTGGTGGATAGAGGCGCGCTTCGGTCGGTCGGCTCGTCGACGACAGCTGCTTCCCCTGGTGAAGGCGGTGTCGACTTACGGTAGCTGGGCGGCAATGGATCGAGCTGCAGCTACCTTTCTCTCTCCTCTCTCTCTCTCTCTCTCTCTCTTTCCTTCCGGTCTAGGCTTATATGCCCGATTTTGCTTCTGTCCAGATTTTTTAGCCGACCCATTTTCTTTATTTGCTTACTTTCTTTCTTTATTATTATTATTATTATTATTATTATTATTATTATTATTATTATTATTATTATTATTATTAAAATAATTAATTTAACAACATATTAACTTTATATTATACATCTTGTTATTCAATAATTAATTTATAAATGATAACATACAAATTTCAAATTTTATTAAAACAAATATTTATTTTTCACAATATTTTCAAAATTCTTTATTATATAATGTCTTAATTAAATAATCACAATAAATCTAATTTCATACTTTATTTTAAATATTTTCTTCAATTAAAAATATTAACTTGACAATATAAATAAATTTATTTTATTTCAAATATCAATATTAAATATAATCCAAATATATATATATATATATCATTTCCAATTTTCAATATTAAATATAATTAAATCAATACCTAATAAATCTATCAATATCAATATATTAAAATAAACAAATATCAATTTTAATATCAATATTCAATATTCATTCATAATTACATATATAACTTTGAATATCAATTTAAATATAAAGGAAAATATATATTTCCATATAAAACTATTATTTTAAAAGAATTAAAAATTCATATTATTTCAATTTCGGAAATATCTATTTAACTATATACAAGCTTACTCTCACTTATCATAACCTTAATTCCATACTCATTATTCGCTTGGACACACTTCACGATACTTATCAGTGTACATATAATTAGTATCAATTAGGGATATTACAGTATGATTACAAGATTGAAGACTTATTTTGCATTCATTGAGTATATTGTATTGATTTGAATAAATTTGAAGACAAAGTGACCAAAATGTTGCTTGATTTTGTACATCGTTGAAGTTGATTGATTTGCATAAATAAGAAAGAAGTTTTTATTCAAGAACACAGTTCAATTACGCAATTCAATTTTGTTCATTTTGTCAATGTTTCAATTATTCAAGAACACAAAATCAAAATTCAAAAATCAAAAATCAAAAATCAAAAATCAAAAATCAAAATAAAGGTGAAAGACTAACATTTGATTTTCTTAAGTATTTAACTTCCAATTACATTTCAATTATAAAGTGAGATTTTTAAGCCCACAGTCACACGCATCTACTAGTATCTAATGCTATTTAATATATCTGAGATATAAACAATAACAGAAAAACAATCATCCCTATTCTAAATGAATTCTTCTATGTCTACAATTTTTCAATAACCTCAGTATTTTCCTTCTCCTTCACTTTAAGCAACTCATTTTCTACTTTCAGTTCAACCAATTCACCTTCAATGTCTCTGCTCACTTCACCCCCTTCTGACATTTAGTTGGCCAGACTTCCCCTGCTCAACACCGAAGGTGTTGGTGCTTCTCTAAATAGTTCATTGTGCCAAAGAAAAAACTCACAAAACCTTCCCTACAACACTCAAAATCAACAAAATCACCAAAAATAAATGAGTCTAATGTCTCTGTAACTCATTATAACATTTACAACAAATAAAAAAAAAATAAAAAAAAAAAAACCTCATTGCAAGAACACATGTGGAATATTCTGCTAGGATTCCTCTCAGAATGTGAGACAATTATTTACGCACATTGTCCACATAGACACAGTAATAAAAACTCTAAACAATCACATGCTTGTCGTATCGTCACACTTGCAGCTGGAGCCGGAGAAGGAGAAGACCGAGAGGGAGATGTGTACAATGAAAAGCGCAATTGTGATTCCATACTCGCAAAAAAAGAATGAGTAACAGCAATTGATGGTGAGTAAGAGAGATATTTCAAAAAGGTAAGGTGAGAGCGATGAATGATGAGAGTTTGAGAGAATCTGATCGATCTAGAGTTCCTAATTGAGAGTTTTTAGAATGACATCATTTTCTTTTTGTTTTAATTTGTTTTTTTTTTTATTTTCCTAATCATCATGTCCAGTCAGCCCAACTTGTCCCAGCCAGTTGACCGATAAGCCTTCACGCGCTTTTCACGCTCTGTTAACCCAGTTAAAAAGTCATTCGATGTGGTGAAAAATAAAAGTCTAAGGGTTCAATGTGTACAAATAAATTTATAAAAACTTAATAGCCAAAAGAATAAAAGTTCGAGCGTTTAAAAATACATTTTTCCAATATTCTATTTAGATCTTCTTATAATGTATACGTTTGATATAAGTAAAACTGAATCCTAGATTAATTGTTGTTGTCAATTAAGTGTTTTTTTTATTATTATTGTTTTAAATTGAATTCAACTCGAGACATCACAACTCAATCAATGATACTATTATTATTAAATCAAAAATTTAATGGTGCCATTTAAATATTATAGATGTTCAATAAATAAATGATAAAAAAATCAAAATTTATCAATTATTTATGTAAAAATTACTGCTAAAATTTTTGAATTTATTTTTTTAGTAAGGAGATTCAATGGGCCGAAATAACATTGTAAGCTACACAACATGAGGTATCTCTCCTCTTTAACATCTCTCACCGAATTGGTGATTATTCTTTTGTGGTTTGGGAAACTCGAACTTGAGACTTCTCACTTTTCACATCTTTAAAAGGGATGAGAAAATCAATCAAACCACACCACACTTGATGGGCTAAATTTTAAATTTGTTAACATTTGGACCTTTAAGAATTTTATGCCCAATATAAAAATTTAAGTTGATTAAGCTATATTTAAAACATTTTAAGTGTGTAAGGGATAAAATATTGAGAAAATTACACTAAACACAATTTTTTTAACTTTTTTTAAAAAAAATACCCCTTTTTTTTTTTTGTATGTGTCTACTTATGATATATTTTTGATATACTTTTGAAGTGTGACATTTTTGAAATAAAAAAATTTAATAAGTTATATTTTTGAAGGAAAAAAAAGACATATATGAAAATTTTTTATATTGTTTGAATATTTATGTAAAAACCCCTAAAATATAAGTCTAAAAAAGGGCCTGACTTTGACAAATAGCAAAACAATCCATTGAGCTTGGCCCAAAACGTATGTAATTAAATATATTTAATTCTATGATTATTATAATTTTTATGATCCTATATATTTTAGATTATTATATATATCTATAAATACATATATCCCTAAAAAAAATAAATAGAACAAGATAATTCAATGAGTAGAAAATAAACTTAAGTGTTGAATTTGAGGTAAATTATATCCTTAGTAACTAAATTTTATACTAATTTTTGTTAAGGTCACAAAACTTTAATTTTTAATTATTTAGTGGCTTAATTTTTATTTTTAATTTAATGAGAGATTGCCCACCATTTTCTGATTACTGGAGTGATGATGTGAAAAAATATATATATATATATTTTAAGAATATTCTTCTCATTTTGTTGGGTATAAACCCACCAATTTTCAACTATAAAAAAATAATAAAGAGTTTTTTATTTAGATAATTATCTCCCTCACTATTCTCCATCCCTCTTTTTCACCGTTCTTAACTCTTACACCTCTCTCCATCTCTTAAAAATTAAGAGTTTTAAAATCAAGAAGAACAAATGTAATTCAATAGTAAGATCAATTAAATACAAAGTATTAAATCCCATCTTCAACATTGAAAATAAAAAATTTGCTATGAAGTTGCGCGGAACTTACATTCCTTGATATGAGAATGTGAAGAAAAGCTCTTCAATGGCTTTCACATAGACATTTCTTCTCTTCTATTCCTCATACTCCTCCTTCTTCCTTATACTCCTTTCTTCAACCCTCAATTTTTAACTTTAAAAACCTCCATTAATAACACCAAACCCTTCCAATAATCTTTCAACAAGTTCACCAACCTCACTCCCCCTAACCCTATACCAAATTAATATCTTGAATCCACCATCCACAATTCTCTTCTAGCCTATAACACCAATCAAGTTTGGAATCTTTCAAAAATTTTACCATTAACTTTGTATATCTGATTCTTAGAGTTATATGATCCATTTGAATGATAAAATTTTTCTTTACCGTAACTCTTACCTTATGGTTTGAATCGAAAGAGAAGAAAGAAAGAAACTCTAACAATTTGGCAGAAAAAAGATCGTACATAAATTAGTTAGAGAGAGTTAGAGATTTAAGAAACGATGAAAAGAGGGATTCAGAATGGTGAGGGAGAGAGAGAAAGAGTTGTTAAAATTTAAAATAAAAAAATCTTTATTTATTTATTTATTTATTTGAAATTAGAGAATGGTGGATCCCATTTCTAACTGATTATGCCGGAATATCTTAAGAATTAGAGACCTTTCATTGAATTAAAAATAAAAATTAAGTGACAAATTAAAATTTTGTTATTCCAATAAAAATTAGTACAAAATTTAATGACCAACAATATAATTTACTCGTCGAACTTACGATATTCCAACACGTCATATATTAGATTATTCCAACACCTAATATTCTATCTTATCATATTTTAGATTATTGATAAGATAGAATTACTCAAGTTTATCAAAGTGCTATACACAAGTAATGAAATAACGAATCTTCTAAAATAAAATTTTTAAAAAAAGAAAAGAAAAGAAAAACAACTAATGAAGGACATCCATAATTATATATTTAAAATAAAAAAAAAATTATATAAATCTTACTGAAACTTATATTTTCTTCTTATTTGTTATTGATAGCGATTTTAAAAATCTTATCCCATATTGATTGAAATTTTTATTAATTACACAACATAATTTTTTTTTTTTTTTTTTTTCAGTATCCGGAGAGAGGGAAAATTAAATACTTGAATAAATATGCAACAAATGTGTGAATTATAAACTAGGAAACATTCCCTGCAAATGTGTGATTATATCAATTTTTATATTTTCTAAATCTTAATTGAATTATTTGTATTAATTATCTGCTAGTCAGTTAACCAAATTAAGTTATTCGGCTGGTTAACTAATTTTTTGGTTTTTTAACCAATGAAATTTAAACTTGAATTTTAATTATTCTAAAGTTAAAATTATACTTGTAAAACTAATAGTCAAATCAATTTGTATTAATAAATTAAGTAGTATATTTTAAATTTTTAACCAGAACTATTAATAAACAATACTAAAGTGTACGTATACAACAATAGTTAATAATTCAACAAACAATATAAGGTTATTAATTAAAAAAATATAAAGACAAATTACTTCATTTTAACTTCTTAAAAATTAGTACACTTATATATATATATATATATATATATATATATATACCGTAACTATGGGTTTATATATATATATATATATATATATATATATATATATATAACCCAAACCGAATTGAAAAACTAAAAAATTAAAAATAAAAACAGAATTCGAAACCATTAGACTAGTTAACTAGATTTTTCGGTTTGATTTTATCGGGTTGATTTGATTTTCAATTTTTTTAATTTTTTTTATCAGCCCTAATTGAATTAACTCTCTCCGTCCCAAATATATAGGCTCACTTTCTTTTTTGAGCTGTCCCAAAAAATAGGCCTATTTTCTTTTTTAAAACATATTTACTATCTTAAATTCTTAATTTACTCTTATTTAATACTACCACATAAGTCTTTTCAATTTACTAATGAGTATTAATTAAATTAATTGAGGGGTATTTTTGAAAAGTTAAACTAAAAATTATTATTTAAACTATATTAACTAACTTTTATTAATATGTGTTAAAATATAAATAAACCTATACATTTGAAAGGGAGAGAGTAATAATTATCAGATTAACCGAAGACCAATGCTAAATCCAGCGGGTAGAGCTTAGGTTTATATTTGTTTAGAAAAAAGGATTGGGACAGACTGAAGCCCAACGTTCCCATCTGTACCCCTACCTATACCAGATGCCAGCTACAATCACTCGTAATATCTCCGAACTTGCAACTTATTCTTCCAATCCTCACTCAGAAGCATAAGAATCCCGAGTAGTATATGCATAGATAATACATTTTTTTTTTTTTTTTTTTTTAGATAAATTAGTCGCTGACTGAAACTTGAACTCAAGACTTTTTAGCTGTGGAGACAACTAAATCAAAGGTTCATTGGTGCATAAATAATACATTTGCACATGAAAGGTACCCAACTATTAATAATAGGGTATTGAAGACAAGTATATATGTTGGCACACAAGCTTAATGAAATTAAAATTACATACAAGTTGCTAATCTAACTAAAACTTGATTGATCACAGCACCTACAATGACACTATCAGTACATTCTATTCTGAATGGCACTTCCAATGATCAAGTAGCTGACTCCGAATCCTCATCAACTCTCATTTTGTCTCTGAATGAGCGAGTGTGAAGTTGCCGGGTAAAACTACTAGTTGTGTCCAAGAAATAAAGAACAAATGACATCATGCAGCAGCACACAAACATCGGTATAGGCCCAAATGTCCATAAAAACAGAGGGAATGACAGATAAAAAGCACGCAATCCAAGGGACCAAAACAAACTTCCTCGGTTCAAGTTTCTGGCAGCATACTCAATGGCATCCTTTTTGCCTACTGATGCAGGCACAGTAGCTAAGAAGCTAACATGAGCATAGTATCTAATTGACTGCACATTGCAAAGAAAGGCAACAAGGAAGCAAAGCAAAATAGAGAAATACTTTATTGAAGAAACAATGGAGCTTTTACTTCCATATACTAGTTTTGAAGCTGTATTGTTAGAATTTGATGTGCTGCTCACAAAGACACTGATCAATGAAGTGAGAGTAATTGCTGTTGTTGCTAAAAGTGTAGATGCCATTATATTGTTTCGGATTGTTTGAACAGCTAATACACCATTCTTCAAGGGATCCTAGAAATCGCAAAGCCAAATTACCAAAATTGATATTTGTATCAATGTTAAATACTAATATAAATTTTTGAAAATTGAGATCATATATAGCTGTTAACGCTAAAAATGTCACTCTTAGGATTAATTTATACATTTGACAAGCAATTCTCTAATATAGCTTCATAATTATCTAAAAAGCATCTTATATAGGTCCCTTTACAAAATTCTATGAAAAATTCCTTATCAGTCATGTAATCACATTCCACTTCACTATTTGCTCATCTTCCTGAACAATGTCTGAAGGTCTTGGGGTTAGCTTTCATGATACTTATGCTAAGTTCCACTTGTTTGCTATAAGATCATCAATCCTTAAAGCTATCAGCTCTAACTAGGTTTCTACGGATCACTTCTAGTCTTTGCTATTAGTTCAAAAATATAAACCATCATTGGCTAGCATATATGCCAATGTAGTTCAATGGGCAATCGTAAAGAAGGCATGTCTTAATCACAAGAAAACCTAATTTTCATTAGTATTTCCCTGGAAAAACTTCACAATGAGTTGAGGGGCAAGACAACACCAGGGCCTTATTACCTACCACAAGATACTCATTCTAAACATATGGAAGTTAAGCAGTGACTTCTTCAACTTGTGGAAACTAACGAAGCTGAAGTTATTTAAGGTGATCAAGAGGATGGCCTATAAGCTCTATCGCAGAGAAAGTAAAATTTTAGGAAAACAAATTGAATTTATGCACATCAGATATGTGATTTACAATGAGTAGCCTTTATATAGGCATACATGAATACTGCTTTAAATCAAAATTATAATGCAAGTATAAAGAGTAAGATAATAAGTCCTAGACTTTTGAACTAGGATGCTTCTAAATAATGGTCAATCAAAGTGACCTGATCAGCTACAAATTTGAGCAAGAGACCTCACAAACTAAGAACACTTTCTCACAGGACGGTATCAAGACTGCCTAGTACCTATTTAAGGATCTTTCTGAAAGAATGTAATCTTTTCAAGTTGTTTTCATAATTATTTGATACAATATGATTGCAATTGTAAATTGAAGAATAATTATTTTCCATATATAGGTTTTATACCAATACCAGACCAAAGATTCAAGGGGTAATGCTCAATTTGGTGGTGGAAGGTGAATAAAATAATCATTTTTGTTTCTCTTATCTTCGTATGCCACAGCAAAAACAATTCTGCAAAGTTATACTGCAAATCATTGTGCTTACACCAAATCTAGCTAATTTATCCCCACACCAAATTTTATTCAACCTTAAAAGCAACTAATATGATTTATTTAGTATTATTTTGAATCAAAAGCAGATTCTAGCAATATCTATGACAAAATTAAATCCAGGTACAAAGTTCTAAGAATCTTTTGACCAGTCATACCTACAGGACCATGAATAATGTTTATACAAAGCCAACATAAAAGCAACTAATGGCGTAAGTCCACTGGTCACCATGCTAACACTTTAAAGCAACTAAATTGCCCCTGCATCACCATAGTTCTTTTAAACTCTAAGCAAGTAACGAACAGTAAATTTTTCTCTCAAGTTGTTCTTACTTGTTAATTTAAAGTTTTAGTATTGAAAAATCAACTGTTGGACTAGATTACTAAGATTTTGTCCTCCCCACCTCACCCCAAACCACAAAAATTTTGTTTTTTAAGAAAAACTTCTCTTCTTCCTTTTTTTTTTTTTTTTTTACATCAACAACCAACTTTATTAAGAAAATAAAATAAAAAAAACAAGTAAATAAATAATCAATCACAAGGATTCTTCCAGATAATATAAATGCATATAGAAGATAAAACTTGAAAATACAAAAACCCCTTCCAAACAGCACAAGTATCTATCTGGGAAAAAGACAGTGCCATGCTATGGAACAAGTAATGGACAACAGAAGAATAGTTATTATATATTCAATTGAGAAAACTTAAAAGTACACAAAAAGTCCAAAGAATCATTTATAACATCAAAAATTCAATATTACCCTCTAGAAGCCTACAAACCCAGCTCTCTAGCTAAGCTCAAGAGTAATAAACACCGAAAGGTTTTTCATTTCCACTAGTGTTTAAGCTAAAAAACAAGTAAAAATTCCTATTTGCAAGTGGGTATAAACAATACAAGTACAAGATTTTAAAAAATAAAATTAATATTTGCAGAGTAAAGGGGAAAAATAACTTACAGTCATCATAGAAAGGACCCATTGATGACGGGACTCAGCATTGATACCAATTACAGTGCGTCTTGGAGATTTGATTATAGTGAAAAGAAGCCAAATATGGTAAATACCCATAACCAACATACCCGATGGTACAAGCACATAATCTAAATCTTCCACTTTCATCCTCTGCTCTCTTCAAAATTTTCAGTTCTTTTTCTTTTCTGTCTCATAAAAGACCAGAGACAGCACCAAACAAGCTTAATCACATGGTTTTTATAGTTATTAATAAATAATGATGATCCATTGTTGACTTTGTGAGAACGTTGGAGGGGCCTGCTCCTAATTCACACTCTGCTTTTCCTCTATTAATTTTCATTTTTCAGGGTTTTTATTTAAAAGTGCTGATTTATTATTATTTTTTAAGTTAAGTTGGGATTAGAGTTTAAACTTATATAAATATAATATTTAGTCCACTTAAATATCCTTAAACCAAAATTTTTATATTTCATTTTTTTTTAATTCATGGGAGAATTCAATGGCATGGAAGGATCCAATGAGTTATGAACTATACAATCATATAGTACGAATGAAGTTATTTATATCATTTAAACTAAGTCTCAAGTTTAATTTTTATATTTCATTTATCTTTACTCACAAAATATTTTCATTTTATCAAAAGATATTATATGCAATATAGATATTAATTTTTTTTTCCCAAACAATACAGATATTAATTAGAAATATTAAAGAAAAATCATATATTTTTTTAAATTTAAAAAGGATTAATTCATAATTTTATGAAAAAATAAATTTATAGAGATTGAAGAGAAAAATATATGAAATATGAATAGAGATTAGAAAAATAAAAAATAATATTAATTTATTTTAATTATTATAATATTATTTAATTTAATAATTAATAAAATTTAATTAATCCCAGTTTCTATCTTAATTCTTTAATGGAGAAAGTAAAATCATTCCTTCTTGTAAATTTGTAATAAGGAATTAAGCCACAATGATGCATTTACGTAATACACCAGCCTATAATTAACACATAAATAAAGTAAAATTTAAATAATAAGTGAAATTAATTACCTAACCGTAACGGAACAGATAGTGAAATAAAGTATGAATATGTCACATCAAGTTGTCGTTTTTTAACCCAGTATCTCTCTCTAAGCAGCATTACTATAATTTATTTAGGTAAAATATTATTTCGTTCCTAATTTTTAACTGAGATTTAATTTAATTAATAGAGTAATTTATTTTTTTCAAAACTAATTAAAAAGTATTTGGTTTCAGTTTTTTATTATATTTCGTTAAAAAAAATAAGTAAATAAATAAAATAAAATTTTAATAACCATGATATCCACCCTCACAACTCTTTTTTTTTTAGAGATGGAAAAACTCGATCTGCCTCAACGGGAAGTCCGTCTCCGCCCAGTCTATAGTAATTGAGCGGGGATAAGATTGGGTCTCCCCGCCCGTCCCGCTCCGATCCTCGTCTCGATTTTATAAAATTAATATATATGTATTTTTTATTATAATTTCATATTACATATATATATATATATAAATTATTAGTTTTCTTTAAAATTATATTATTAAGTATTTAATTTTATTATTATTATTTAAATATTAATTAATAATATATAAAACTTAACATAAATATGT
>CATKHJ010328347.1:0-13255 GCA_949750685.1 Vernicia montana
TAACTAATTAAATGGGGAGATTAAAAGCTAATTAGAGTGAGAGAGAGGAAGCAAGTGGAGGATTTCAACAAATGCTTGGTGTGTTTTGGAATGAAGAGGGGTAGGGTATTTATAGGGAAAATTGGGGTGGAAGAAAGACCAAAAGGGTACCAAAAAAGTAGAAAAAGGGGGGGCAAAATCGAAATTTCTGAAAAAGGGGGCGGAGCCGCGCAGACAGCGGCGGAGCCTCAGGCTGCCTGCGCGGCTCCGCAGGCTGGCCCTGCGGACGCCGCAGGCCATGCCTGCAGTTCCGCGCAGGCATTTTCGATTTCGACTTATTTTCAGGCTTTTCGGGTCAGTTTTCGAGGTTTTCGGGTCAGTTTTCGGGCTATTCTGAAGTCTAAAAAATTATCGGTCAGTGTCGTTGGGTCCGAAATTAAATATCGGACATTTTGGCAGTCAGTTTAGGAGAAAATTTGATCATTTTTAGAAAGGTGCTGTCTGCTACAGAAAGTTTGGTCGGGGTCAAAAAAGTGATATCGGTCTGCGTTGGAGAGAAATAAATTGTTTACCTTTCGGGGGCGTTGCCCCCTTGACCCCTGCCCGCTAACCGGCTAGCGGGACCGCCGTACCGGCTCTGCGTAGCGCACGAAATTTAGCAGGTGTCAAGCTGCGGCAACTTAAGGGTGCAAAATTGAGGGTTCACAAATACTAATTTAAATAGTCAGAAACAAAAATGGATATTTATCTCGCATACTCTGCTCACTCTCCCAAGTACACTCTTCTATAGATTGATTTTGCCACAATACTTTTACCATTGGGATTTCCTTATTCCGAAGCTTCCTAATTAATCTATCAGCAATAGCAATCGGTACTTCTTCAAAAGAAAAATCTTGCTTAAGATCCAACAGTTGAGCTTGAAATACATGAGACGAATCCGAAACATACTTACGAAGCATCGAAATATGAAACGCTGGATGAACATTCTCCAAATTGGGCAGTAGTGCCAGTCAATATGAAACCTCTACCACTCAATCTAGAATCTCAAAAGGGCCAATGTATCTCGAAGACAATTTACCTTTCTTACCGAATCTCACAACACCTTTCATTGGTGAAATCTTTAAGAACACATGATCGCCAATGGCAAACTGGAGATTTCTTTTCTTAGAATCAGCATAGCTTTTTTGACGACTGAAAGTTATATTCAATCTTTCTTTTATAAGGGGTATCTTTTCTGAAGTATGCCTAATCAATTCGGGTCCTTCTATGAACTTCTCACCTATTTCATCCCAACAAATAGGAGATCTGCATTTTCTCTCATACAATGCTTCATAAGGAGCCATCTTGATTGTACTGTGATAACTGTTGTTGTAGGCAAACTCAATCAAAGATAGATGCTTATCCCAGTTCCCTCTAAAGTCTAGAATACACATTCTCATCATATCTTCTAGAGTTTGGATGGTCCTCTCAGATTGGCCATCTGTTTGAGGGTGGAAAGTTGTACTGAAATCTAATTGAGTGCCTAATGACTCTTGCAACTTTTGCCAAAATCTTGATGTAAATTGTGTTCCTCTATTTGAAATAATAGAGACTGGAACTCCATGAAGTCTCACTATTTCATCAATGTACAGTTGAGCATACTGTGAAGTTGAGTAATTGGTCTTTACTGGAAAGAAGTGAGTTGACTTAGTCAATCGATCTACAATTACCCATATGGAGTCATACCCACTTGAAGTCCTTGGCAAACCGACCACAAAATCCATAGTGATTCTTTCCCATTTCCATTCTAGCAATGGCAATTGTTGAAGTAACCCAAAAGGTTTCTGGTGCTCAAACTTAACTTGTTGACATGTTAAGCATTTTACCACAAATTTAGCTGTCTTTCTTCATTCCGCTCCACCAATAAGAATTCTTTACATCATAATACATTTTAGTTGCACCCGGATGTACATTGTAAGTTGCATAATGGGCCACTTTCATAATTTATTCCCGTAAGTCATCAACCGCAGGAACACACAATCTAGTGCCACATCTCAATACTCCATTTACAATAGTAAATCCATGAGCTTTTTCTGCTTTCACGTTGCTCCTCAGTTTCACCATCTGAGGATCCTTATCCTAAGCAGCTTTAATCTAGTCAATCAAGAGTGGTTTGACTTGAAAGTAAGCCAAAAGTACTCTAGAATCTGACACTTCAAATCTAACGCCCAAATCGTATAGACTTTGCATTCCTTTTATCAATGACCTTCGGTGCACATGGATGTGAGCTAAGCTTTCCAATGACTTTCGGCTTAGAGCATCTGCTATTACATTTGCCTTCCCTAGATGGTACATAATCTCACAGTCATAATCCTTAAGCAATTCCATCCATCTTCTATGCTTAAGGTTTAGATCTTTTTGTTGAAAGACATACTTTAGACTCTTATGGTCAGTATAAATCTCACACTTTTCCCTGTAGAGATAGTGTCTCCAGATCTTTAAAGAAAACACTATCGCAGCCATCTCCAAATCATGAGTTAGGTAATTTAGTTCATACCTCTTTAACCGCCTAAAAGCATAAGCTATTACTTTGCCATTTTGCATCAGAACACAACCAAGTCCCACTCGTGATGTATCACAATAGACTGCATACCCTCCTTCATTAGATGGTAGTGTCAAAATGGGTGCCGAAGTGAGACAAGTCTTGAGTTTTTGAAAACTCTCTTCACAAGCATCTGACCATTGATACTTTATTTGCTTCTAAGTAAGCCTGGTCAAAGGAGTTCTATTTTAGAGAAATCTTTAACAAATCTCCGATAATAACCTGCTTATCCCAAGAAACTTCTTACTTCTGTTACATTGATGTGTCTAAGTCAATTGAGAATTACTTCCACTTTTATTGGATCCAATTTTAGTCCTTCCTTGCTTACTATATGCCCTAAGAAACACACATTATCAAGACAGAATTCACATTTGGAGAGTTTGGAATACAACTGATTCTCTCTCAAAGTTTGCAATACCATAAAGAGGTGCTTTTTATGTTCTTCCCAATTCTTTGAATACACCAGGATGTCATCAATGAACACAATGATAAACTTGTCTAAGTAAGGCTTGAATACTCGATTCATCAAGTCCATAAAAGCAGCTGGTGCATTCGTCAACCCAAAAGGCAACACTAAGAATTCATAATGTCCATATCTCATTTGAAATGTTATTTTGGACACATCCTCTTTTCGAATCCTCAATTGGTGATAACCCGATCTCAAATCTATCTTTGAGAAATGGTTTGCCCCTTGTAGCTGATCAAATAAGTCATCTATTCGAGATAATGGATACTTATGCCGAATAGTGACCTTATTCAGTTGTCTATAATCAATGCATAGCCGTAAAGAACCATCCTTCTTCTTTACAAACAATACAGGTGTACCCCAAGGTGAACTACTAGGACGAATAACCCTTTATCAAGCAAATCTTGTAACTGCATCTTCAACTCTTTCAATTCAGCTGGTGTCATGTGATAAGAGGGTATAGAGATTGGATTAGTCCCCGGTAACACTTCAATATTGAATTTGATCTCCCTTTCTAGTGGCAATCCCGGTAGTTCTTCAGGATACACATTCGAAAATTCATTAATAACCGGTATATGCTCTATCCCCTTTACTTCAAGCTCGGTACCCCTGATGTATGCCAAATACCCTTGGCATCCTTTCCTCAACAGTCTTCTTGCTCCAATAACAGAGATCAAATTATACGGTGCTTTGCTCCTTTCTACTTGATACTCAAAATTTTCACCCAAAGGAGGTTTAAACACTATCTTCTTATCATGACAATCGATGGAAGCAAAATTCTTAAACAACCAATCCATGCCCAAGATCACATCAAACTCTATTACTGGCAATTCTATCAAATCAACCTCTAACTCTCTATTATCAATTTTTACTATACAAGAAGGAAAGACATTCTAAACTTATATCTCTTTTTCTAAAGGTGTAGATACAATTAATGGATTTTCTAATAATTTGCATACCACAGACAATTTCTTAGAAAAACATGAAAAAACAAAAGAATGAGTAGCCCTAGAATCAAATAATACTCTTACATCTATAGCTTGGATAGGAAGAATACCTGTAACCACTGTGTTAGAGGCATGTGCCTCAAGTTGTGCTAAAGCGAACACTTTTCCTCTGCCTCTACCCATAGGAGCCTGTCCAGAAGTTTGACCAGAAGCTTACCATATACCTCTACCAATCTCAATACCTCTACCATCAATTCCTCTACCCGTTGGCATTCCACTGTTACCAACTCTTTCCATCTAAACTGTGGACTGAGAAGCCTGGGGTCTAACTATTGATCCCCGAGGATAATCTTTCGCAAAGTGTCCTAGCTATTCGCAACCAAAACAAGCACCGATATCTATATAGCACTGTCCCTTATGTTTCTTTCCAATGTAGGGCATAGAGGAAGGGAAACTCCTAATGTGGTGGAATTAGTTGCACTGTAACTCATCTGAGGAGCCGATTTAGTAGGATTCTGTCTTGCTGGAGGTCTCCAATGTTGGATTATGAAATTACTCGATGGTTGTAAAGACATATCCATTCTCTTTACCCCACTATCATTTGTGCCTTGCTTGGAGGAACTACCAACCCTTGCTTTCTTCTTTTGTTCTCGTACTGTTTTTACCTTTATTTCTCTGTTCTCAATCATTCTTGCTTTGTCGACAACCTTGGAGTAAGAATCAAATTCATGTGCAGTTAGAACCTTAAATAATGGTGCAATCAATCCTCTCTGAAAACGCTGAATTCTAGCAGCTTCATCAGGTATGAGAGCTGGAGCATATTTACTCAATCGGCTAAATTTCTTAGCATATTCTAAAACAGTCATGTCTGGAGTCTATACTAGTCTTTCAAACTCTAATGCTCTGACTTCTCTTACATTTTCTGGTAAGAACTCATCCACTACTTTTTCTTTAAAATGCTCTGAAGTAATCTCCTCACCATCCCTAAGCATTCCAGTTATGCTTCTTTTAAACCATTCTTTAGCATCTTTCTTCATTAAGTACCTTGCGAATTCCACTGCTCTTCTATATGGAATTCTCAAAATCTATGCCTTATCTTTCATTTCTTCTAAGAAATCCATAGGGTCCACATCACCCTTGTACTCTGATGGCTTTAACTTCAAAAACTTTTCATAACTGATTTCCTCTGCCTGTGGTGCATTTTGTGGCTGAGGTGGAACCACTGAAGGAACAACTGGAGCAACAGGGGCAACAGGAGCAGGAGGAACGGGTTGTTGCCTCTACTGAGTAACCAACTCAACTAATATTTCATAATTTCTTTAGAGTTGGTCTAATCTCTGTGCCACTACAGCCACATCAACTGGAGGTGCAGGGGGAGGAACTGCATTATCCCCGCTCAACTAACATAACCTTCTTCAGGAGGAAGAACCCTTCTAGGACGACCTCGGTCATGTTGCATAGGCATATCCATAAGCTGATGAAAGAACAAAATAAACTCAAATTCATAACATAACGTTATATGTAGATCTATATAAAAGGAAATAGAACAATGATGTGATGGAATCCTATACTCCGTAGTTTTCCTAATCATGCATATACTTAGGTTATAAAGCTTACAATACTTTCTATAGTTTCAAACCTATGCTCTAATACCACCTTTGTCATGACCCGATTCCAAAGCCACGAAGGTCCTAGGGCCAGGGACGGAGGCAGAATTAAAAGGTAGGGGAGCCAACTTTTAGAAAAAAAAAAATTAGAGGGTAAATTTTAAAAATAAAAAAATTTTGAAGGGGGCCAAGTGTAATTTTACATGGGTAGTTTTGCAAAAAAAAAAAGTTAAAGGGGGTCAAATATAATTTTACATGGGTAGTTTTGAAAAAAAAAAATTGGGTACACTTGGCTCCGTCCCTGCCTAGGGCAAGGGTAAGTTTAAGACTACCATACACCCATAGAACCTAATAATATTAATGAATTTCCTTGGATCAATAAAATTTCATTTTCATTACCATGTATATCTTCTATCACATATTAGCCCAATTATATCATTTATAGTAAAATTCCATTATATTTTAATTAAATAGAAAATATCTACTGTCTAAATCTATTCAAATACCACAGAGTGTATAGAGTAATAATAAAACAACACACCATAAAGCAATTTAAAGAATTACATCAAAGATAGCTTCTTGTAGAGGAAAGGAAGGCAAGAAGCTCAATTTTCTCTATTTCTAGCCTCTTCTACTCTAGAACCTGAAAAAAAATAGTGAAGATGGTGATTTTTTAACTCAGGAAATTATGTAATATACCAATACCTGGAGGCTGTATGAAAAAATATCATATATCAAAATAAGGGTTAGAATAATAACATATATGTGCCTGGAAGAAATGTCATCAAATTGATAGAACAAATCAATCAATCAATAAGGGTAGTAACTTTTCCCTTTTTACACATGCTTGGCCGAGCATACGCTTAGAGTTTATAGTCCTCTCTAGGTAGGACACTAATAAATTAGACTCTATCAATTGAGTTACCGGTGCACACGGCCTAATGGTTTATCCCTCATTAGTATAGGCGTTCTGTCTCAATTATAGTCAATAGTTCGGTTAGAACAATAACAAAATATATACCTTAATGGTCTTTCAAAAATCAGTAGGTAATAATCAATAAAAGTAGGTCAATAAAAGATTATTAACAATAAATCAATATGGTCAAAAGAACAATAAAAATTCAATGTTCAATATCAATAACGATAATATCAATAAAAATCAATAAGCAATATAATTATTTAGAATAAATAAATCAATAAGATTTGCAATAAAAAAATTTTATGGTAGGTTACCATGTACTGATATATTCCATAACTCACCTCTCTATGCTAATTTATCCAATCAATTTCAAACACCTCAATAAGATTCAACAATATCTAGTACACTGACCTACAATAAAATTCTCAATTTAATTATTATCGGATCTGTACTTAAGATTTCTATAAATCTACATTAATTAATTGAATCAATCTTGCATTAAAAATCATTACTGATCTAATCTATTACTCAATCATATAAAACTATCATGTTCTAAAATCAAAATAATTATTTGAAATAGATTCGGAAGAACGATCGTTTCACACCGGAGGTTCGTCGGAAAATCACCGAAAAATTATATCGGTAACAGATTTTAATGAAATAAATATCAACGAACTTGTCTCGGAACGATATATCCAGATATACTGATCAATTTTGCTGTTTGTCGGAGATTCACCGAAAAAATTGCTCCGGCAGTCCCATTGTCGCTAGATTCCGGTAAAAAGTTCAAGTTAGTCCAAAATTAACAAATGATATACCAAATGAAAGCTGGGAAGATGAGGAATCCAACCATACCAAAATCGCCGGGAACAGAGGTCGAGAAGTTGCCGGAATGAAGTTCAAAAGCTTCTGGCTGACGATCCGTTTAGGCTGAACGTGCGGCTGCAGTTTGTGGCGGTTCATATGGATTTGGAAAGATCAACAACTCCTCTTTCTAGTGGTAGCGCACGTGCAGTGGTTCGACGATCGGACAACGGTGAAACTGGTGGTGGAAGCCCACTGCCTCTTCTCCTCTCCTTCTCTCTCTCTCTCTCTTGTCTCTGACACAGCAGAGCTAATTGGTCAAACCAATCAGCTGCTGCTTAAATAGAAAAAGTCCCTTTTTTCTTTCAATTGAAAATAATTTTAATAAATAATAAATTGTAATAATAATAATAGAAATAAAATACCAATAAAAATTTTACTTTGCTATTTATTGTCAATTAAAATTTTAAACAATGTCAATAAATATTATTAACACTAATAATAAATAATTAATAATTACTAAAACAATAATAATAGCATTTTTACAAAAATAATAATACTTTAAAAATTTTCTTAAAATTTTTTATCAATTAAAATATTTATTTCATTTAATAAATAAAATACCAAAAAATTTAATAATTAACCAAATTTGAAATTCAAGGTATTACAAGTACACACTGTGGCACCTGAACCAGATCATGAACCACTAAAACTGGAACCACCACTACTACCATTGAAGCCTCTAGCATGTCTAAATCCACCCTTACTCTTGCCTTTGCCCTTGCGTCTGTGGGAACCTTGGGAATTAGTAGAGTAAGTCCCCATAGTAAAAGTGCCAGGAGTACCAACAAAATCAAATGTGCCTTAACCCTCGCCTCGGCTAGCCCTTCTGGTCTTCTTCTTTTCCTCAACAATGAACTCTATATCACGGGCATCATCAACTATTTCACTGAAAGGACGACCCTAATGTACGCTAAGTAAAGATCTATAATCATCACCCAAAGCCCTGACATAACGAAATTTCTTAGCTTCCTCATCTGGCACAGAAGCAGGTACAAATCTGCACAACCCTAAGAACTTAATGGTAAACTCTGACACAGAGGTGTGCTCATCTTACCTCAAACCCTTAAGCTTAATCATCTTCTTGTGTACAAACCCAGAAGGGACAAACCAGGCTAAGAACTCTCTGCTAAAATCATTCCAAGTCATCTCTTGATATCTCGGCCTCACATAATCCTTGTACCATGCTAGAGCAGGTCCCTCTAACCTATGGCTAGTGGAGTAGATATATCTAGTGTCCGAGCAACCCAACTCTAAACAAATTTCTCTGATGTTGCTTGATAAACCTTTTTAGAGATACTGCAGGTGCTGTAGCTGGAGCTGCTAGAGGAAGGGCTAGAGCCACATTAGCCATGATCCACTGAAATCCAGCAAGTATGGCATCTACACCCGTAGCAACCTCCTCTCCAGTCTACCTACTTATACCTCGGTGACCAGCAGTTGGTGTTGTTGGACCTGTAGAGTCCTCCTCCTCTGGAGCAGCTTGCTTCGCAGCAGCAACAGCTTATGCTCTTGCAGCTACTCTTCTCGCTCTAATGCTCATTATACTGAAAAGGAACAGAGTAGTTTATCAAATGAAGAAAGATAGTCCACGCATAACATGAACATAGCCACACACATATATACTACTAAATAATCATCAAGGTATTGCAGAAACTAGAAGCAAGTGAGATATAGAAAGACATGCTGGAATCCTATGCTCCGCAATTACAGTTCCCTAAGAAAATGAACCTAAAGCTCTGATACCAACTTTGTCACGACCCGACTCTGGGGGTACGTGATCGGCACTAGGGCACGGAAAAACTTAAGGCTTCCAGAACCCATAGTCAGTTTGACATATCTAATCAATAGAGAATCTGCAAAAGATTATAACTCAAGGGCTATGAGCCCACCTGCCAACAAAACCCGTACACAAAATCATAATAAAACCATTCAAGTCACATCTCAATAATATCATCATCAACATCAGGTTTCTGTTTAGCAGAGAATCTCATCATACCATAATACAAACAATCAGATACTAAAACAGAAGTAATAATAGTAATATAAGCTCAATCTATTTTAATTGCGGAATCTAGAATTTATAATAAAATACATAACATTTAATTAAGATAAATTCCACTGCCAGAGGAGATGATCGGGAAACTTAACAATAATAATAACTGCTAGGCTCATCCTGCAACCTGAAAAAAAAATAGGAAGACAGGGGTGAGCGCCTCAACTCAATGAATGATACTAACTAATATACAAACCTGGTGCCCTAAAACCAATCTATAAGTAATGCTCATGCATCGTGCCACATAGACAAATAATCACATAATTATACAAGGATGAGAATTAGTCCACAGGAACCACGCTAAACCTCAATCTGGGAAGTTGTTCCCTCAAGCTTGGCTCTCTGAATCCAAATACTATCTCTTAAATTCCAATACATAGAATCCCAGTCGTCCATAGCCTAAGCCACGCAGCGCCGACCCAACTGGCAGGAGCGCCGGGTGATGAGCAAGTCCCCAAGCTGTCATACACCAGTTATGGCTCATCAATTATAATCATCATCATAATCAAATTCACATTCCTAAGTAGTCCTATGTTATCCCAATCTCATCCAGCATCCACAAGTAATATGCAGCACAGATTTAATGAAACATTCACATACATATGCCATAATACTCAATTGATATTCATAATGCATAATTATATATATATATATATATATACAGTAAATGTAGATACATGAGAAATAGAAAAATCTATTAGAAAGTATCACTCACAACTCTGGTGCGAAAATCAAAACTCGATCACTGACTGGGACCTGGAGCTACAGAAGATGGTCCTGGACGATTAGAAAATAAAGCATTAACGGACTACCATAATAAGAATTATAAGAATCAAAAGATAGACATATCCTAAGATCGTAGAGAAATCTACCAAAATCCGACAGAGTTACCCTTAAAATAAACCTAATCTCCCTGAAACAAAGACAACAGACTTAACTCAAATAAATCTTAGATGCCCTCTCAGGCTCCCATAAATCAACTCAACATAGTAATCCATCATTTCAGAATACAGAATTTACAGTCCGCAATTAATTACCAAAAATAATATTATTTCTTAGCAGTCCCAAAATACTTTAATTAATCATAATTAATTATCTAAACTTATCAATAACTCAATCATATAAAATTATCCAATCCAAAAGTTAAATTAAATGTCGGAAATAATTTTTGGATTGTTGGGCAATACTCATCGGAGAGTCGCCGAAAAATATCAACGGTGGCGAATAGCGGCAATAATGGTATCAATGGACTCATCTTGAAGCAAAGAATTCATAAACGTAGGTCACTTTCCCTCACTTGCCGGAAAAATGGCAATGGCAGTATGGGTTTTCATTGGATTCCGGCCAAAATTGAAGTTATTATAAAATTAGCAAATGAGATACCAAAATAAAGCTTAGGAGGAGAAGATTCTAACCGTACCAGAATCACCGCGAACAGAGGTTGGAGTTGGCTGAAATAAGCTTCAGAAGCTGCTCACCGACGACCCGATCAGGTGGTGTTTAAGGCAGCGTCCGGTGGCGGATGGCGACGAGCTTGTACCAGGTTGATCGTCGGTGGCCAAGCTTCCTCCCTGGCCAGCACGTGCAGACAAACAGTGACCATGGCGATAATGGCGGCAGAAGACTTTCTCTCTCTCTCTCTCTCTGCTGTCTCCCGTTCTCCACACAGCAAATTCTGATTGGTTCAAAATGAACCAATCATATCTTCTTATATATAATAATAATAATAATAATAAATCTGAAAATCAATAATTAAATTAATTAATTTAACAAAAATTATTTTAAAATTTAAATAAAAATTTAGAATATTACATTAATCATCTAAGCATATCGATATCTCTATACAATAAAATCTTAGTTTATTATTTCATGAACTAATATTATACTTCAATTCTTGTTACTTTATATAATACCTTGGATTATGTAAGTACTGGTCAATTACTCACACAATAAATTGAGCATATATAACATCATAGGCAATCAATCAATCTACATCTGAATCCTAATTAAGAAATATAGCTACTCATAGTGAAAATGGAAGAACAATCAATATGATTCATTAAAGGAAATATCATCATGAATTCAATTAATAAAAAATGAATGAACAAGAGTAAGTTTGAGAATAAAAATCTAAGTACGTAGTAGTAGAAATTGAAATCCAAAATCTTGAAGAGAGCTTCTTTAAAATACAAATCTTCGATCAATCTCCTTGATTAATTATCCAAATATATGCTAAGAATTTTGAAAGAGAATGTTCTAATTGCTAAGAATTACAAAAATGAAAAAGATCTATCTAGTCTAATTTGTCATACCTTAAATTTGGAGAAAAAATTTCTATTTATATAGTTTCTCAATCTTTAAGTTCAAGATTTTTAGAAATTGGATAGCTGACAACAAGCTCTTGCACAGGCCATGCGGAATTATGATACACCCATGCAAACTTCCTTTACACGGTCTTGCTTACTCCTTTGCAGGTACCTGCTGCTCTGATCTTTGAAATTTTCCTGTTTTCATCTTTTTAGTTCGACCTTTGCAAATTCCATTGCACAATCCTACTAGATTGATTCTCTGAAATTCCCAGAATAAGATTTGATATACGACCCATGCAACTTTCTTACACGACCTTGCTTTGTCAACTTGGCTCCAAATGTGCAAAAGGAATGCAAAATGGGAGTGGATTCATGCATTTGACTATGGTAAGTACAAGTACAACACTTACTTTTATTTTTTACTTTCACTTGTTGTTTTCTTTTTTCTTTTTTCTTTTTTCTTTTTTCTTTTTTTAACATTAAAAAATATTTAATATCAATGAGATCTAAACTTTGATACTTATTTTAAAATTAGTTTTAGCTTACCATTAAACTAAATGTCACAGCCCAACTTCTGAGCAGTGACAGTTCTAGGGCATGAGTAACCATAAGGGTACCGATAACCCGTAGAATCCATACGCACTAATAAATCTAATGAAAATCCGGCATGGTATTGACTGTAACTACACTATTGCCCCAAGATTATAACCTGTATTTCAAATACACTTCTAATAACAATATCATTCTCTCACTACAGTCAATCAACAATCAATTTTCCATCATCATTCTCACTATTCAATTCACCACGCAATTCATATTAGTTTCATCATTCATTTTCCCATTTCTCACTTATTATTACAATACTTATAATATATACATATCAATTACAGTAATACCATTTACACACATGGAGCATCTAAGAGATTTTAAATTCATAAACAAATAATTAACAAAGATAAAATATTACATTGTCTTGATAGTCCTCAAGGAAGGATGAATGCTTGAGGAAACAACTTGCAAATCCCCACTATACTTATGAAATCACTGTTCAATTTCACCTGCATATACTGGTGAGTGAAAAGGGGTGAGCTTCGGGAAAAAGCTCAGTGAGTAAAGAATAACTATTTAACATATATACAATTGATTATGAGTTAAAGAATAATTCATTTACTTGTAACAATAACATATGAATTAATAAGAACTTTATTTAAAATATGATAGATTATGCACATCTTATTTAGAACGGGATTTGAGTTCGGATTATAGTTACATATAAATGTAATACTTGGTTTCTGAAATTTCTCAAGTCTCGATTTGATCAATTACATATAATTTACAACACTTTACAACTTTTGGAATTCAAAAATAACTTTGTTCTTTGGATTTATTTATAACTGAATATATTTTTGGGATAAATACTCGTTTTTATGACAATTAGCATTTTGAGATGCTAACACTTTTAGCATCAAAGAAAACATAAGCTATATTGATCTCACTATCCATGAGTATAGCAACTCAATAATTTTA